>JAVJIX010000289.1:410000-704415 GCA_036785185.1 Paratrypauchen microcephalus
CAACAGCTACAACAAAAGCAACAACAACAGCAGCAACAACAAAACAACAACAGGAACAACAGGAACAGCAACAACAGGAACAGCAACAACAGCAGCAGCAACAACAGGAACAGCAACAACAAACAAAAGAACAAATAAAAGACAAGCAAACAGACGACCGAAGTCAGTCAAAGGCCAAGCTAAACAGGTGAGTCTTGAGCCCACTCTTAAAAACATGAACGTTCTCTGCAGCCCTGAGGTCCTCCGGCAGGCAGTTCCATAGACGAGGGCCGTAGTACTGAAAAGACGCCTCTCCGTGAGTGTGTGCCTGACTTTGGGAATGACCAGGAGCCTGCTGCCGGAGGAGCGCAGGGCCCGTGAAGGTTCATAAGGGGAAAGCAGTTCTGAAAGATAGGAAGGCCCAAGACCATTAAGACATTTAAAAACCAGTAAAAGAACTTTAAAATCTATCCTGTAACTCACAGGGAGCCAATGCAGAGATTTTAAGACCGGTGTAATGTGATCCCGCCCTCTGGACCTAGTCAGGACACGTGCTGCTGAATTTTGCAATAATTGCAAACCTGAAATACTCTTTTGGGAAGACCAGAGAGCAGGGCATTACAGTAGTCTATACGGCTGGTGACAAAAGCATGCATCAGTGTCTCCGTATTGGCCTGAGAGAGAATAGGGCGAACTCTGGCTATGTTTTTTAGGTGATAGAAGCCCATTTTTGTGATGTTCTTGATGTGTGGAATAAAAGTCAGCTCAGAGTCAAAAATGACGCCCAGGTTTTTCACTTGAGGAGATGGGTTAAAAGACTGTGCTTGTAGTTTTGATAAAAGTTTCTCTCTCTGGGCCTCAGGACCGATGACTAAAACCTCCGTTTTGTCCTGGTTAAGCTGGAGAAAGTTTCTTGCCATCCAGGATTTGATATCTAGAATACAGTTAAAAAGAGCATCCATTGGTCTGGTGTCATCAGGAGACACGGAAATGTAAAGCTGTGTATCATCTGCATAGCTGTGGAAATTGATTCCATGTCTCCTGATGACGCCGCCAAGGGGAAGCATGTACAGGTTGAAAAGCACAGGGCCTAAAATGGAGCCCTGGGGGACACCGCATGTGATTTTATGGATCTTGGAGGAGCATGTGTCCATAGTTACCATAAATGTTCTGTCTGTGAGATAGGACGTGAACCATTTGTGAACAGCACCAGAGAGGCCGAGGTGTTTTAGGCGAGTTAAAAGAATCATGTGGTCTACTGTGTCAAAGGCAGCGCTCAGATCCAGCAGAACCAACACAGTCACCTTTTGAGAGTCACAGTTTATTCTAAAGTCATTTAAAATCTTTGCCAAGGCAGTCTCGGTGCTGTGGTTCACCCTAAAACCAGACTGAAATTTTTCCAAAATGTTGTGATCATCTAGAAACTCATTTAATTGGATAGAGACAAGTTTCTCTAGAATCTTGCTTAAAAATGGCAAGTTAGACACTGGTTGGTAGTTGTTAAAACCGTTCAAATCTAAATTGCTC
The DNA here is from genome assembly GCA_036785185.1 of Paratrypauchen microcephalus. NCBI lineage: Eukaryota > Metazoa > Chordata > Actinopteri > Gobiiformes > Gobiidae > Paratrypauchen > Paratrypauchen microcephalus. The sequence goes on from JAVJIX010000289.1 coordinate 411,507, forward strand.
TTCTTCAGCAGGGCCTCACCACCGCCACGTTGAAGGCAGCGGGAAAGACCCCTGTCTGAAGAGAGCAATTCATCATGACCAAAAGTTCATCCCTAAAAGATCCATAAAAAGACTTAAAAAATGGAGTGGGGATTGGGTCTACGAGACATGTGGTGGGCCTCACTGAGGAGAAGACCTTGTCCAGCATCCCAGCATTAACCAGGGCAAAACTGTCCAGAGTCCTCTCTGGGCGAGACAAACACTCAGGTGAGTTAAAAACAGAGCTTTGACAAGATAAAATATTGCATCGGATGGTGTTTATCTTTCCCGTGAAGTGGTCAGCAAACTGCTCGCAGAGAGAGTCAGTGGGTGTCAGGTAAAACGCGTTAGAATCGGGGTTTAGAATGTTTTCAATGGTTGAGAAAAGAACTTTTGGATTATTTTTGTGGTTCGTGATTATTGTGGAAAAGTAACGATTTCTTGCATTCCTTGTAGCATTGTTATGTGACCGTTGCTGATTGATGAATAATTGGTGGTTTATAGTCGTTTTGTTTTTTCTCCATCGACGTTCTGCTTTTCTGCACTCTCTCTTGGATTTTCTCAAGTCTTCATTCATCCATGGAGGCTTTGATTTGGTTTTAATACTTTTGGTTTTGAGTGGAGCAACCAGATCCAAGGCTGACCGCAGTCTACTGTTGAAATCTTCAGTAATGGAATCGCAAGAGGCAGGTAAAACCATTGAGGGATTTTTCTCTAACACCTCGATAAAATTTTCTGCCACTTCAGGGGTCAAATGGCGCTTCCTCACAGTTCTCACAGAGGTCTCCTGCTGTATAAAACCAGTGATATTAAAAAACACACAGTAGTGGTCAGACATGGCCAGGTCAGCAACAGAGGACACATTAGTGGTCAGGCCGTAAGTAATGACCAGATCCAGAGTGTGCCCCCTGTTGTGAGTCGGCTGCGTGACGTGTTGAGTAAAATCCATATAATTAAGAACATTCAAAAATTCATTTGCAATAGGGTCTGAAAGTTATCTATGTGCAAGTTAAAATCACCGGTTATAATAATCATATCAAATGAATTGTGTAGAGTAGATAGAAACTCAGAAAACTCACTGATAAAAACGTTGCATTTTCCTGGTGGTCTGTATATGGTGACACATAAAATTTGAGGGTTGCTAAAAACAATTGAATGATATTCGAAACTCGTAAAATTGCTTAATGAAATTGGTTTGGTGGCCAGAGTGCTTGTACATATAGAAGCAGTGCCACCTCCCCTTTTACCGTTCCTAGTTGAAAATGCAAAGTTAAAAGTGGGTGGTGAGGCCTCTGTGAGAACAGCTGGCGCGTCTGCACCTAACCACGTTTCAGTTAAGAAGAAACAGTCAAGTTTGTGGTCTACAATCAGGTCGTTAACAATAAAGGACTTGTTCAGCAGAGAGCGGACATTTAAAAGGGCCATGTTTAAAGTTAACTGAGACTGAGTAGCAATAGGAATTTGTGATGAGTGTGCTTTTGGAAGAGATCTGAGATTATGGACATTGGCAGTAGATTTATTAGAAATTTTATGCTCATGCCGCTGTCTGCTGATCACGGGAATTTGCTGTGCTTGGATATTTTGTCATGCTTCTTCAAGAGTGAGTTTGATATTGTCTGATAGGAGACGGGATCCGGGTATGTTAGGATGTAATCGGTCCTTAAAGAAAAGTTCAGGTCTCTTAAAAAATGTGGTGAAATTGTCAACATAAGGGATTTTGTTGTCTCTGCAGTATCCTTTGAGCCATATGTGCAGAGCTTTTAAACGGCTGAACTTCTCACTTCCAAAACGGGGTGGTACAAAAGGTCCAGAGATAGCACACTGTTTGTCTAAACTGTGGATTGTAGTAATAAGGGTTTTGAAATTGTCCTTGAGTTTTTCAGACTGCTGCAGTTTAAGATCATTTGTTCCAACATGAACAACTACTGTTGTCACTGTGGGAAAGGCACCCAGGGTGACAGGGACAGAGTCTATGATGTCCTTCACGAGAGCACCTGGGAGACAGGAGGTATAGCCTTTGTCTATTTGCACGTGCCGGACCATGGAAGAGCCAAGAATCAGCACGGACGGAACCGCCGCAGCGGGGGGAACCGTCGGAGGCGCCGCAGCGGACGGAACCGCCACAGCGGACGGAACCGACGCAGCGGACGGAACCGACGCAGCGGACGGAACCGACGCAGCGGGGGGAGGCGCCAGAGGCACCGCAGCGGACGGAACCGCCACAGCGGACGGAACCGCCACAGCGGACGGAACCGACGCAGCGGGGGGAGGCGCCGCAGCGGACGGAATCGCCACAGCGGACGGAACCGACGCAGCGGACGGAACCGACGCAGCGGGGGGAGGCGCCAGAGGCACCGCAGCGGACGGAACCACCACAGCGGACGGAACCGACGCAGCGGGGGGAGGCGCCAGAGGCACCGCAGCGGACGGAACCGCCACAGCGGACGGAACCGACGCAGCGGGGGGAGGCGCCGCAGCGGACGGAATCGCCACAGCGGACGGAACCGACGCAGCGGGGGGAGGCGCCAGTAGCGCCGCAGCGGACGGAACCGCCACAGCGGACAGAACCGACGCAGCGGGGAGAGGCGCCAGAGGCGCCGCAGCGGACGGAACCGCCACAGCGGACGGAACCGACGCAGCGGGGGGAGGCGCCGCAGCGGACGGAACCGCCACAGCGGACGGAACCGACGCAGCGGGGGGAGGCGCCGCAGCCGCAGCGGGGGGAACACTCGCGCGCGGAGAGGGGACAGTGGGACTTGCCCCGTCACGCTTAGCGGGCGAGCCCGGCACTTGCAAGGGCAGATCTCCGTGCGGCACTGGGGCCATAGTTGGGGAAGTCCCAGAGAGCAGTGGAGAATCGCTCTCGTGAGAGTTACCCCAAGGCTGGTGGCGACACATTAATAGCCATGCCCGAAGTCCGGGGCGGTCTGATTTTGGAGCCGGGGTGAAAAGCAACCGGCCCTTGAAAGTGCGGGTTAGTGGGGGAAAATCCTCATGGTCGAGGATACTGAATTTATTTGACAAAGCTACATTCAAAGAGGAGGAGCACTTACCATGTCCGGAGCCATCACGGGAGGAGGAGCGGGACAAGCGGTTTATTCGCTTACCATGTCTGCAGTCTTTACGGGCTACGACAATCCAGGGGTCTGCCCGGACTGGAGTAGAGCTAATCGGGGCTTTGGGCCTAGCCCCTCGCTGAATCCAATACTGTTCGTCTGTACCTGGAGCACCAGAGTCAGGTGGAGAGGCCTGGTGCTCGGAGGCGTCTTCGGAGCAATGAGCCGTGTCCGCCAGTTCGGCACTGTTAGCCATGGCCTGAGTCTTGCCCAAAATTATATCCAGATCGCTTTCCACTCGACTTTCGCACATGGATATGCGTTGTTCCAGGGCAGCCACCCTCTGGCCGAGGGCGGTGCAGCTGTCACAACTGGATGTGGAGGTGAGTGGACGCATGGCTCACCTGTGGCTACGCAGCCTAATGGCGCGCTTTTTGTTGGTTGGCTTAAATTAATCCTTTGTGCTTGCAGGGGTAAAGACACAGGTCCAGGTAGTGACTTAAGTCAAAAAGCCACCTCGATGTTCAATATCGCCCTCTAAAGTTGTCTAGTTATCTGTGAAAAACGATTTGTTTGGGAGTCGAGCTAACGAGCAAAACAGGACGCCGACGCATGCGCAGATCAGTCCAAATAACAGGCATGTTATTTGGACTATAATGCTCTTAAAGACTGGAACAACCTTCCAAATGAATTAAAATGTCAGGCAAGCTATACAACTTTCTCAACAGAGCTTAAAAAGTGGTTGGAGAACAATCAAACCTGTCAACACTAATTTTTATATAACAGCATCTCTATTGTTATTTGATATACAATAGGCTACGTAAAGACTGATATAAATGAAATGTAGAATGGTAGGTCAGTATGAATTTTAAAAGATGAAGATTTTGTAAATACTTGTAATTATTTTAAAATGTGTGCCTTGTATGGTATTTTGCATTGAACATGTATGTGTGACTATGTGAGAGTGTGTTTATCTGTGTTCCTGTGTGGTGTGAGAATGTGTCAGTGTGAATGTTTCTTATTGTTGATTGAGATTTTTACTGTAATTTTTTAATGTAATAGGAACTGCAGATGGGGTGCAGATCATCTTTGTTTTTTGAGCTTAATGTCTCTGTACATTGTCCCTTTTCAAATAAAGACTAAACTAAACTAAACACATCAACCACATCACACCCATCCTACAACAGCTCCACTGGCTCCCCATCACACACCGCATTCAATACAAAATCCTGCTCCACACATTCAAAGTCTTCCACACCCTTGCACCTCCATATCTCGCTGACCTCCTCCATATCTCCACACCTGCTCGCTCTCTGCGCTCCTCCTCCTCTCTCCAGCTCTCTGTCCCCTCTGCCCGTCTGGTCACTATGGGGAGCAGCTCTGGAACTCTCTCCCTCCTGACCTCCGCAACACTGACACACTCCCAAACTTCAAAACAAAACTCTATTATTATTATTATTATTATTATTATTATTATTATTATTATTATTATTATTATTATTATTATTATTATTATTATTATTATTAATGATGGCCGTGTAGAACTGCAACATGATCTGGACTGGCAGCTTGGCTTTCCATTATTGAACTGAACTGAAAGTAAGTAGGATTCGATAGGCCCTATTTAGTGTGGCATAAGTGTTTGTTATATTTACAGTATGTAATGATTGCAAGTTTGTCAAGGTTCTAAAATTTGAAAAGTTGTTGTGTACAGTTCTGTGTCATGAGTGAAGAATCCCTCAGTCATCCAGGTAGAATCTGACTGAAGAAGCTACGCAGGGCTAAGCAGAACTGAAGAAGTAGCTTGGATGAGCTGCAAAACTTATTCAACCAAGCAAACTTTGTCCAGTTGACAAATTGAATTTCTCCTTTTGCCAGATTTGTGTCATGTTTTTGTATATTTATGGAGAAGTGTCGTGTGGGAGCATGGGTGATATAGGGTTGTGGGATGAGCATTAAACAAAATCTTACCGCTAACCGTAAGGAGGGTCCGAATAGAGTCCGGGAGAGATCACTAAATTACTGAAACATGCATAGATGACATCTAAAACCTCTTCAGCTGTATTTTTTTTTTATGAGGGAACAATGTTAAACGATAGAAAGGTTAAAGGTCCCATGGCATGAAATTTTCACTTTCTGAACGGCTAAAAGTTGCAAAATGTCTAAACTGAGCATTTGCGATCCTTTTCTGCGTTAGAAAAAATCAGAGCTGAAACGGGCGATTCTGAACAAGGCAACTTTGTTACGTCAGATCGAAAAAAGAAATGCAAATGCAGTTCCACCCCCGTCTGTCTGTACTCAGCATCTGTGTAAATCACGCCCAGAGAGTTTGGACTGTGGAGGAGCTACGCAATGCGAAATGCGTTTTTTTTATTTGCCTGGAGGCACTTGTGAGTGTTTCTAGGCTCGGAAGTCCTTTATCTGAGACTGTGGATATCTGAAACAGCAGTGGTTTAATTTTATTTTCTGTGGAAATGTGTTTATTTGTCAATGGAACGCTTCTCATCTCTCCCTCCGTGCAAAAACACGGAAGTTGGTCACAGCACACAGGGCACAGCTGAAAAGGAAAGAGCGGAGAGTTTGGCCACGCCCCCACCCCCTACTATAGGCCATCTCTGTCCTCCTCATTTGCATTTAAGCAACAACGCCCATAATGGAGTGTTCCAGAGTGACATTTATGACTCTTTCTCATCTTATCTCTGTTTCTCATGCACTGAGTGTTGATTTTGAAGAAGGATTCATTTACAGTATTAGGGAACCATTAAGGAGCCATATAAAAGCATCAAGAAGTACCATGTCATGGGACCTTTAAGGAAATTGAGAGAATTTGCAAAGTAATAATAATCCTGCTTATTATTACTTTGCAAAGTAATAATAATCCTGCTTAATCATAATCATAGTTTTATATAGTGCTTTTCCAGCTGCTCAGTCACTTTACAATTTAGTGCATTATTTATTCACTCTATGCCCGGTGGTGGTAATCTACTATTGTAGCCACAGCTGCCCTGGTGCAGACTGACATAAGAGAGACTGCCAATCTGCGCCATCAGCCCCTCCGACCATCGCCATCATTCACGGACACACCACTTTCATACCAGGCAATGTGGGTGAAGTCTATTGCCTAAGGACACAACGACTAGTACTAACCAGACGTGGCCCTGCTTAGCTTCTGAGATTTGATGAGAGTATTCTTAGACAAGGAGGTCCTCTTTACAAAACAAAGGTGTTGTCATTCATTTTTATGTACAGTATGGTTGCTAAGTTATGTAATTATGTCTGTGTACAGTACGTTACCTTTTGTTACGTTATCTACTATGTCTTAGTGAAATGAGTAGTGTAATTTGTCAAATGCTTTTTAGACAAAGTCAAATGAAGGGTAGTTGGCATTTGACCATATCTCATTCTTACAGGACATTATGACAGCAAAGGGTCATGAAACTAGAGCTTTCTTTTGTGTAGTCATAGCAGTTTCATTTTTAACTGACAGATGATTATTTAAAAAGTATAAAAGCATCATTTCTATTTATGTCTTCTCAATTAAACTGTTGTAAATTTGAAATAAAGAACTATAATGCTTTCATCCCACTTATTTTGGTTTTGAAACAAGTGTAAAGTGAAAAATAAGATGCAAAATCTAATATTGTATTCCAGTGTATGTTTTTCCATTTGTTTCTGTGTTTGTTATTTCTCCTCGCATCATTAGTCTCCGTAGTATCTTCCTTCCTACTACCGGCTTTCCCAGTCGGCTTCTCCGCCACGGCCTGGGGCCCCGTGGGGGCTGACATCGCGCTGTCCGCCTGGGGGTGAGCAAAGCTCGTGGGGAAAAGAGAAAGCGTCCCCCCCTCAGCCAGGATACCGGGAGGAGGTGAACTAACAACCGAAAGGAGGGGAAAAGCCAAAATAATCTAAAAAGTTCAAAGAAAAAACGAAAAAAAGCACCAAACAAAGACAGCCCTAGCGGAGCTCACCACACATACGACCATGTACAATGCTTGGGCTATCATCAACAAGCTACGTTCTGACCGCCAACTGCACTTGCGTTGCGGTGTAAGTAACATACTACGACTTAATTCACGAGTCACAGATGTGATCTCAGTCATGTCAAATGCCATTTATGATGGTCATGCGAAAACTTATCATGCATTTTAACAAAGTTATTCGTGTTCGTTTACATGTGTCTGTCGTAGAGGATACCCGGTTAATGTCTTTGCGGTGTCCTGTGCTTGCTAGTTAATGAGCATGATTAAACACCATTCAACACCTGGGCAAATTACCAAGCAGCAGGTGTTCACTTGTGTGTACGTCACTTGAATGGTATGAACTATCATTTATTCCATCTGTTTCTCTTTATTTGAGTTCTTCTCTTCTATATCTTCGTTGGGGGTTTTATGGCAGCAGTGGCTTTTTTTGAGTCGGAACTGCGCGCGCATTCAGTGATGACGTAGCTCTGAAACTGGTCTATTTTCCCCACCCCTCTTTTATTTTCAACTGTTCCTATGTGCTTTAATAGTTTATCTTAAATCATAATTAAGTGTCCTTCATCAAAAATGTTTTAAAAAGTCACTAATAAACCAAAACTATATATATATAAGAATAATAATAAAATATATTTTTTCCCAAACTCCTTCGCGTGTTTCTGTGGCTCCGCCCTGCGCACAGAGGCCGACGCGATCACATGACGTCGACAGCTCACTGCTAACACGCTAGCATCGGCTGTCAAGGCGCTGTCATCTGCCTCCAAGTGCCCTGAAATCCACACTCCGGACCCGGCTTCTGTCCTCGGTTCTACGCGGCAAGTCTATTCCTTTCAATTGATCAGCTTTAGCCCGTTTTGGTTGAACTTTGTAGGGTTTTGAAGCAGTGCTAGCTAACTGTGCTAATGCTCCGTTGAACTTCTTGGTAAGGTGCTGCGGAGGTGTTAAGCTCTTAATTAACCATTGCAAACACGATCTGATCCCCACATCTATTCCCTTCAATCATTTTCGGTATAATGCAGTTTAACTCTTGATTTTGCCAACGTAACTTAACGCTAGATCCACAAAAATCCAAACTAGTCGTTGTTTACAAGTTGGAGTTGCGGGCTTCTTTCTTTCCAAAGCTCACATTTACGCACAGGACGTTTATTGATTCATTTCAGACAATGTTTACGATCGCTAGAGAACACGATGACGAGATGTATGGGTGTGTAATCGATATTTCACGCAAACATTCCAGCACGATTGCGAAATGGCAGCCACGCATAATATCTAAGTAATAGGGGGTTGCTATTTTAGCCTGGCGCATTTTACAAAGTGGTTTAATAGAAGTTTGCCCCATCAGATACCTAACTAAATATGTTTTAAGGAGGTGTTTTTGCTATGATCTAGTCTTTTTTATGATGATGGGTTAAGACCGTAGACTAAGAGTCTATGGTGAAGACCTATTCAACCATTTCCACCTGTTATAAGCTTAATTTATTATTAATTTCTCTATCTTTGGTTTTGTTTACCACCAGGCTTTTTTTTAAATCATATGCTTAAGTACAAGCTTAACATACAAGCTTTCAGTCACTATTTCAATTTTTATTTAGTTGGTAATGTGTGTAAAAAGTCTCAGTGTATGGTGCTGTCGCAATACTAAAATTTCTCTATTTTGATACAAGGGAATAGACTCAAAACTCAATACCAAATATAGCTGCAAGCAGCAATGTGGGGCCAAGCACCGAAGGTGCATGTCGGCCTCAGCATGTAGGCCGCATGCAGGGTCTGGGTCTGGTCTAACAGAGTCTGACAGAGTCTGACAGAGTCTGACAGAGTCTGACAGAGTCTGACAGAGTCTGACAGGGTCTGACAGGGTCTAACGGAGTCTGACAGGGTCTAACGGAGTCTGACAGGGTCTAACGGAGTCTGACAGGGTCTAACGGAGTCTGACAGGGTCTGACAGGGTTTAACAAGGTCTAACAGGGTTTAACAGGGTCTAACAAGGTTTAACAGATCAAAGACACATCAAAGACCGATCAAAGGTTGCTAGGTACATTGCCAAGCGACGCAGAAAATTCCTGAAAATTCCTGAAAATTCCTGCAACTTTGACCTGCTGGTGGCACTAGAGGGTTGGGGCTGGGGGGCCTATAAATTTCTGTGGGTAATGAGGGGACTGGCTGGAATGTGCATGCAAAATTTCACAACTTTTTACCAGACGGTTCTAGGGGTTGCCATAGACTCCCAGAGGCTTTGCCCCAAATATAGCTATATTATTGCAAGCAGCAATGTGGGGCCAAGCACATCTAGCCGAATTGATTCGGCTAGATCAAAGATCTTTGATCTAGCGTTCTAGATCTAGATCTTTGATCTGAAATTCCTGCAACTTTGACCTGCTGGTGGCACTAGACGGTTGGGGGTGGGGGCCTATAAATTGCTGTGGGTAATGAGGAGACTGGCTGGAATGTGCATGCAAAATTTCACAACTTTTTACCAGACGGTTCTAGGGGTTGCCATAGACTCCCAGAGGCGGAAGAATATTTTATAATAATAATAAGAAATATAGCTGCAAGCAGCAATGCCGGGGGCCAAGCACCGTTTGACAGGGTCTAACAAGGTCTGACAGGATCTAACAGAGTCTGACAGGGTCTGACAGGGTCAGGGTCTAACCCTGTCAGAACAGACACATCAAAGACAGATCAAAGGTTGCTAGGTGCGTTGCTAGGCAGTTGACAAATTTCTGCAACTTTGACCTGCTGGTGCCACTAGACGGTTGGAGCTGGGGACCTATAAATCGCTGTGGGTAATGAGGAGACTGGCTGGAATGTGCATGCCAAATTTCACAACTTTTTACCAAACGGTTCTAGGGGCTGCCATAGACTTCACAACTTTTTACCGTTTGGTAAAAAGTTGTGAAATTTGGCATGCACATTCCAGCCAGTCTCCTCATTACCCACAGCAATTTATAGGTCCCCAGCTCCAACCGTCTAGTGGCACCAGCAGGTCAAAGTTGCAGAAATTTGTCAACTGCCTAGCAACGCACCTAGCAACCTTTGATCTGTCTTTGATGTGTCTGTTCTGACAGGGTTAGACCCTGACCCTGTCAGACCCTGTCAGACTCTGTTAGATCCTGTCAGACCTTGTTAGACCGTGTAGTTTGTGTACTGTGTATTGGCCAGAGGAGCAAGATGGTGAGGGAATCCGGAAAAGCAGATGACTGTTGATCAGCGCCTATGGAGCGGTCTGATCGCTCTTGGGACCTAGGATCCTGGATCAGAGGATCACAGAGACAAGCCGGATCAAGCAGCGAGGTCAGGGCCGAGATCTGCTCTGTCTGAGGCAGGGGGCATGTCGTGTGTGCGCTGCGCGGAGCAAGAACTCTGATCAGAACTACGACAGCGCCAAAGAAGAAGTTTACTGACTTGGAGCAGTAGATCCTGGTCTCCAGAGAGGCATGAGATGAGAAGAATTAAGTTTACATGAATTACAAGCAGAAATGTCCCTCAAATTTTGACCTGTTGGTGGCGCTAGAGGGTTTGAGGTGGGGACCTGTAATTTTTTGTGGGGAATCCTGGGAAGGACACGAACATCTGTGAAAAGTTTGAAAATAATCCTATAAACGGTTCCCAAGATATGAGCTCACTTCCTGTTTGGCGACTTTTCGGACACGTTTGATTGGCTGTCACATCAAAACGATAAGAGATATCAAAAAACCGGGTACGTCTCTGATGAGGCTCAGTCCAAAGATGCTATGGACCAAATTTGAGCAAAATTGCTCCAAAATTGAGGGAGGAGAAGCATTTTGAATTTTTTTCATAAAATTCAAAATGGCGGAAAATCTTACACGCCGAAAATGACGTCACAGAATGCGTTGGATTCGTCTTGCCCCAAGGAGTCCAGGGAGGCCAAGTTTTAGAAAATCGGACGACGGTTCAAAACTTACAAGCCGAAATGTACCTGCAACTTTGACCTGCTGGTGGCGCTAGAGGGTTGGGGGTGGGGACGTAAAATTTGTTGAAGGGCATCATGAGACTGTCTACAATGTGGTTGCACACCATTTGTTGTGGAAATTACAAGTTAAGTTGTAGAAACAGAAGAATTTTATTGATTTTCAAAAAAATCCAAGATGGCGGACATTCTATTCCGGCAGACATGACGTCATAGGATGCGTTGGATCAGTCTTCGCCTAAGGATCCCAGGGATACCAATTTTTTGAAAATCGGACTTACGGTTCAAAAGTTACAAGCAGAAATGTCCCTAAAATTTTGACCTGTTGGTGGCGCTAGAGGGTTTGAGGTGGGGACCTGTAATTTTTTGTGGGGAATCCTGGGAAGGACACGAACATCTGTGAAAAGTTTGAAAATAATCCTATAAACGGTTCCCGAGATATGAGCTCACTTCCTATTTGGCGACTTTTCGGACACGTTTGATTGGCTGTCACGTCAAAACGATAAGAGATATCAAAAAAACGGGTACGTCTCTGATGAGGCTCAGTCCAAAGATGCTATGGACCAAATTTGAGCAAAATTGCTCCAAAATTGAGGGAGGAGAAGCATTTTGAATTTTTTTTCATAAAATTCAAAATGGCGGAAAATCTTACACGCCGAAAATGACGTCACAGAATGCGTTGGATTCGTCTTGCCCCAAGGAGTCCAGGGAGGCCAAGTTTTAGAAAATCGGACGTACGGTTCAAAACTTACAAGCCGAAATGTACCTGCAACTTTGACCTGCTGGTGCCACTAGACGGTTGGGGCTGGGGGCCTATAAATTGCTGTGGGTAATGAGGAGACTGGCTGGAATGTGCATGCCAAATTTCACAACTTTTTACCAAACGGTTCTAGGGGCTGCCATAGACTTCCTATAGAATAGAAGAATAATAATAATAATCCTGAGACCAGAACATCAAAGCAAAGATCAAAGGGTTACTAGGCAACTTGCCTAGGCAACGGAATACAATTCCTATAGGGTGCCCAGCACCTCCGGTGCTTGGCCCCCTAAATATAGCTGCAAGCAGCAATGCCGGGGGCCAAGCACCGTTTGACAGGGTCAGACCTTGTTAGAACAAGGTCTGACAGGATCTAACAGAGTCTGACAGGGTCTGACAGGGTCAGGGTCTAACCCTGTCAGAACAGACACATCAAAGACAGATCAAAGGTTGCTAGGTGCGTTGCTAGGCAGTTGACAAATTTCTGCAACTTTGACCTGCTGGTGCCACTAGACGGTTGGAGCTGGGGACCTATAAATCGCTGTGGGTAATGAGGAGACTGGCTGGAATGTGCATGCCAAATTTCACAACTTTTTACCAAACGGTTCTTGCGTTGCTAGGCAATTGACAAATTTCTGCAACTTTGACCTGCTGGTGCCACTAGACGGTTGAAGCTGGGGACCTATAAATTGCTGTGGGTAATGAGGAGACTGGCTGGAATGTGCATGCCAAATTTCACAACTTTTTACCAAACGGTTCTAGGGGCTGCCATAGACTTCCTATACTAGAAGAATAATAATAATAACTTTCAGACCCGAACATCAAAGCAAAGATCAAAGGGTTACTAGGCAACTCGCCTAGGCAACGGAATACGATTCCTAGAGGGTGCCCAGCACCTCTGGTGCTTGGCCCCCTAATCAGTAGAAACACTATGGGTGCCTCGCACCTTCGGTGCTTGGCCCCGATAACAATACCACAGTGATAAAAGGAGAAGTTCAATTTGTCAACTGGACAAAGTTTGTTTGGTTGAAAACGTTTCGCCGCTTATCCGAGAGGCTTCGTCAGCTCGGAGCTCAGAGCTGACGAAGCCTCTCGGATGAGCGGTGAAACGGTTTCAACCAGACAAACTTTGTCCAGTTGACAAATTGAACTCCTTTTATCATGGATTCTACCTGGACGACTGAGGGACTTTTCACGCAATACCACAGTGGTAATTCAAAAAAACTCATTATATTAGACAATAGAATAATTATACATTAAATACATGAATCCAGAGTACTTTCTTTTATATTACCGTGTTGTGTTATATTCATGCAATCCCTCAGTTTTCCAACTCAAGATCATTGTAGAACTATTCAGGAAAGGTTCATTTCTGTCCTGTGAATGTGAATTTTTAAGGAGCGATACCTGCTCAAATGAGTAACTGCAGCTCTACCAAAAATCCCACCCAAAAGAAAACTATTTAAAAAAGACCTCTCAGAATGAATTACCTGTCTCTACACAGTATGGCTTTAAACTTGCAGTGATGCAGTGCAGATGCAGTGCATCTTTAACTTGCAAATGTAACTCTGTTTGGCAGAAGTTGTACAAATGGCAATTCATGAAGCTAATGTCATAACAGTTTAGCCCTACTATCTGTTCGGCATGAATAACACAAGTTGACTCATTTATTAGCTCGGCATTTGTCACTGTTTTTGTTAAAAAAAAAAAAAAACTAACACTTGAGCTTGTAGTTTTTAACATCATCTTGGACATAAACTATGAAATAAACCACAAGTCAGTTGTCAGGAGTATTGAAAATCATATAATAATCTATACTAACTTGGTGGTATGATTCCAGCTCCCACAGATGAATGCTGCTGTTGTGTCCTTGGGCAAGACACTTAACCCACCTTGCCCCCAGTGTCTGCGTACACTGGTGTGTGAATGTGTGTGTGAATGGGTGAGTGGTTCCTTGTTGTAAAGTACGTTGGGTGCCTTGAATGTGGAAAAGTGCTATATAAAAATGTGACCATTTACCATTTTAAAATTGTATTGAAACTAGATACTCATTTGAGCAGGAAATGATACTAAAAAATCACATTCACAGGACAGAAATGAACCTTTCCTGTATCAGAACAAGTACAAGACCATATAGACTAGTATGCTCGTGGAACACTATGGATATCTGGACCACTGAGGAATTGCACAGTTATAAGGCCACATGGGAATAGAAAAGAAAGTACTATGACATAATGTTGAAAACCACATTCTATTGTCTTTAGAAAGAATGTTTTTGTTTCAATAATAGTGGAACACTGTTTGGACATACCAGCCTGAAGTTCCCATCATTGCTCCCTGTGACAGCTGGCCAAGGGTCAGGCAAACTAAGAAGTGAAAACATTCCTTTTTTTTTTTTTTTTTTACCTTTATAGACTCACACCCAAATTAGTTTAAAATAGCGTGGGAACCTTTGTGTTTTGAAGGGCATCTGACTTTCACATCACATTTTTGCTGACTGTCCTTATTTTTACACTGACCATGACTATGAGAAAATTGAACTTTCCCAGGGGTTAATGTTGAGTCAACCTGAAATTGTGAGTGAGGTGTGACTGTAGACTACAAAAAGGGCTTTTATAAAAAACATTTTGCAATGAGTAGCCACATATCACAACGGCTGGAAATAAAATAATAGAATTGTATTGTAATTATATTTTACTTGCTAGCTGAGTTTTTACCTTTCTGCAGTGAAATGATGTTAAATGCATGTTTCCCCAATGCCTCTCCTCTCTAATAAGAAATGTGGATGTGTCTTGCCTAAGGATACAATGACAGTGTGCACTCAAGATTCAAATCCCTTCATATATGACAAATGCTTAGATAACTACTTCTTGCTATTTTTATGTATTTTCATAGTCACTAAGTTCGGAAGAGGCCCTGTACCTGATTTTTATTATCTTAAAAACTTTGGTTTTAAATGGCAAAAGGAGAAATTCAGTTTGTCAACTGGACAAAAGTTTATTTGGTCGAATACGTTTCGCAGCTCATCCAAGCTACTTCTTCAGTTTGATTTTAAAGTTAATTTTAAATATTTTGCATGTTTCTGTTTTTGTCTTCCTCACTACCTTAACACGTTCGTAGCAGACAGCTCTCACTCTCATTGTGACCCTAAGAACTGCTCTCACAATATGGCTTTTACGTGACAAAAAGCTAATAAATTTTGTCTTGTTTTCATTGTTTACAAGAAAACTCAAAGCAGATACAGCCCCTTTTAAATTTGATTGAAAAGATGGCAGGCATATTGGATATTTGATATGATTTTCTGTTTTGGATCCAGCTGTGTTGCAGACTGACAGCTAGGAGGGGGAGAGGTGAGTGACTGATAAGGCCAGGGGACATTGGACTTGGACAGAACACAGAACAGGTGGAGATGACACAGGGACAGAGGAGAGGAGGAGCAAAGTCGAGGCAAACATTACACCACACAGCAACACTCGAGAGGAGGCTGACTGTGTGCACTATAGTGTTATCACTATACTAGCATTTCAAACTCAATTTCGATACTAAGCAATACCGATCCCTGACCTCTTCAGACAATAAAATGTGGTTTTCAACATTAAATCAAAAGTACTTTCCAGGTAGGTTTCACAGTGGTCCATGCATTTACTAGTCTGTGTGGGCTTATACTTGTTCTGAAACGGCTCCAGCTCAAGATCTTTCTAAAGTTATTCAGGAAATGTTCAAAGAAAAACTCCTGTGCAATTGCAGTCTTGTGCAGTTTGGGTCAGAAACATGGTCAGATCATAATCGTTCTGATTGTGCAGTTTGGGTCAGAAACATGGTCAGATCATAATCGTTCTGATTGTGCAGTTTAGGTCAGAAACATGGTCAGATCATAATCGTTCTGATTGTGCCACGCCCTCTTTGTCAATTAATTGATTGACAGGGCATGTTTATTTAGTTGACTACGGCCCTAATGTGTAGAGACTAGGACAAAGAATGGGAAAATATGGACTATAGATGCAAACTGTTTACCTTGGACTCTGCTTTCAACATTAGTAGGAAAAAATACATTTATTTTTTTTATATTTTTTTGATGTTTGTATTGGAATGGAAAAGAGAAAAAATATGCATCCTCACTGTGAACGGGCTTGCATCTCCACAAACCTGGCTTACTTGACCTGTACCTTTGGCGACAATATTCCATGGCATGGCATAAAATGTTGGTTTTAAATTTATTTTTCCATGGAATCAAGCAGGTCACTTGTGTAAAATTTGTTTTGGATAAGACGGATGTTAAGTGTTGTGTAGAGTGGAAAGAGATGCCTTGGAATTGATGAAATATTTGTTTATTAAATCTATTCTATTAGATGCGTCAGAGCTGACGAAGCCTCTCGGATGAGCGGCGAAACGTTTTCAACCAAACAAACTTTGTCCAGTTGACAAATTGAACTTCTCCTTTGATCATCTATTCTATTAGATCTATTTTAATGCATTGTAGACTTTGGTATGCAGTGACCTGGATATTAACCTAGACAAAATGTTCACTTGATTGATTTTTTTTATAAACTTTAAAGCTTACCTATTATGCAACATTGACTTTTTAGAGCAGGGGTGCCCAATACGTCGATCGCCAAGGTAATGTGGGTAGATTGTAGTGTCGTAGTACTCGACACCAGTCTTGGTTTCGAGACAAGTGTGATCATATTTCATTACAGCCGCTGCCGTCAGCAATAAACTTAAACCGTGTGCGGGACCGCGTGGGGCTTGTCTGGAGCCCGCGGACACTGCGTGGCACGCCACCACATGCACGCCCAGCAGCTTGTCCGCAAGAGCGGGCATCACAGAGCAGGTTAAACTTTTTTAAAACATCCTCCCTGTCCATCTGCCTCACTTCAGCACGCTGCCTTTTCGTGCTCTCTCCTCTTCATGCATAGCGCACACGCTCCCTGCTCAATGTGCGCTAATTAGAAGAGCAAAGCAAAATGCGAAGCAAAAATCAAAATTTATGTTAGTGTTGGCACAAAACAGGCCTACAGCACAGAGCAGGCCTACGGCACAGAGGCTGGCCTACCGCGACATGTGATTAAAGTTTGCCTAATGAAAGTGCATAAACACATCTGTGTTTGTCACAACATACGTTTGGTAAATGTGCAGAGGTGGATAAATACCACTGCAAAACCAATAAGAGAATGTAACGCAGAGTGTTTAAGTGCAGTACAGTTTGCTTGGCTTATTTTAAAGGTCCCATGACATGGTACTTCTTGATGCTTTTATATGGTGCCTTAATGGTTCCCTAATACTGTAAATGAATCCTTCTTCAAAATCAAGACTCAGTGCATGAGAAAGACACATGTACAGAGTCAGAAAATCCCTCTCTGAACAACTCGTTATGGACGTTGTTGCTTGAATGCAAATGAGAAGGACGGAGATAGGTTAGAGGAGCGAGTGGGGGGGCCAAATACGCCGCTGGTTCCTTGTTTTAGCGGTGCGCTGTGTGCTGGCCCCACTTCCGTGTTTTAAGAGCGGAGGAGGAAAGGAGAGCCTTTTCAATGAAAAAAAATGATTTTCACAGAAAATAAAATTAAACCACTGGTGTTTCAGATGTCCAGAGGCTCAGATAAAGGACTTCCGAGCCTAGAAACACTCGCACGTGCCTCCAGGCAAATAAAAAAACGCATTTCGCATTGCGTAGCTCATTCGCGGTCCAAACTCTCTGGGCGTGATTTACAGAGACGGTGGGTAGACATCCAGACGGGGGGGTGGAGCTGCATTTTTCGATTTGACGTAACATACAGTAGTTGCCTTGTTCAGAATCGCCCGTTTGAGCTGTGTTTTTTTCTAACGCAGAAAAGGACCGCAAATGCTCAGTTTACACATTTCACAACTTTTAGCCATGGGGGGGGGCTTTAAGCTTAAATTAACATTTATCAGATAAAATTGAGATAGATCTATAAAAGTTATTTATGTGAGTCAGCGTGTGCTTGAGCCTGGCTCTCGGCAGCTACTGTCCAGACTATGCATCCCTAGATAATTCCATCTGTTGCAAGTCATCAGAGTGAGATAATGACAAAAAAAAGAGTTAAATTGCACAATATGGGTTCATGCAGCTATGCAAGGCACATCAGCATATATTGTGCATGTAAAGAATTCCCAATATATTTATAAATAACTCATTTGCATTTTTATAGTAGGTAGATCATTTTGACTTGGTCATTTTATAAGTAGTTTGCATGCTGAAAAAGTGTGGGCACCCCTGTTTTAGAGCTTTTAACCATGTCATAGTTGTTTCCCCTTCACATTTACTCTCTCAAAGTTGTAGTTAGCGTGATCCCGTAGTCAAGAAGTCATTGCTCCGATCAGCTCCCGTCGTCACAGTCACCGGTACACGCCCACTGTCCTGTACTTTACCAAATTACATTTTCTTTATCACTGATACACTTTGGTAGTATTGTACAGTCATTTTGGTACAAATGAAGGATAAATCTGCTACTCACTAGTGTAAACTAGCTATCCATAGGCCGACAACTGCACGAGCTAGCATGTTCTTTTTGTTTTGTTTTTGTTTTGATAAATATTGCTATTTAAAATGTGCAAATTATAACTTCATGATCCTCAGATATCATAGATTATAATTCTATAACAGGCTCAAGCCTAGTAGGTGTTCTTTAAAATACAGCCTGTGTTGTTTGTGACCATTAGTTCCTTAACCACATAATAGTATCTGTTTGCTCACAAAATTAACCATTTACTTACATATCACTTGTTTATGTGAAATTAAGTAAATCTTGTTGATAGTTAATTTTTAATTATCTTTACCTTCCTCCTGTAATACTGGAACATACTCTTTTACTAGCATAGCTTTACTGGTCTCCCAAACACTCCAGCAGTAGAAGAGCTTTGTCTGTGTACAGGAGTGAATGACCAATAGTAACCTTTTGCTGTGTGTCCCCTGCCACACTCACACCCTCCTCCTGTTGTCTCTGTCTCCCATAGGGCCCTGAAAAAAGACATTTCCTTTCATATCAACACATATTGACTCATCCAGGCCACACCGCTGGATCCCAAGGGTGCAGGGCCCATTAGAGGAGCTCCTCAGTTGACCTCAAAGATCCGGCTGTGGACACCTGTGTGACGATGAATATGCACTACTAACTATTTACAGGTAAGGACTGGTCTTTACTGCTTTTATGTCAGTGTGTGACTAGATACTGTTACCAGAGGTGTGTGAGTGTGAGCTACTGTCTACAAGACAATACAGATACACATGAGAACAGCAGATACTCAAATAGACAAATAATTTTTAAATTGATTTTTAAATCACATTTTTTTGGTTGAAAATTACATAGGCCGAATGTGTAGTCATCAGTGTTGGGAAAGTTCATTTTCTACATGAACTAGTTCAAAGTTCAGTTCACACATTTCAAAATGAACTAGTTCGTTCATAGTTCATAATTGTTTATAGTTAGTAGTTCGTTCATAGTTCCAAAAAATGAACTAGTTCATAGTTCTTTTTTTTCCCAATACATTGCTGCGAGCTATTATTTTTCAATATCATTGCCAAAGCCCATATAGAACCATAGACAGCAATTATTATATCAGTTTTAACAATCAAACCATGTGTTATTCATGTGTTATCTCCATCTTCATATCCAATTTCACATCCTTATCCAACTATAAACAACGGTCCCCATAATGATAAAACACCTGCAATTCAACATAATAAAGAAAATACTTAAATATCCCCCATATGCTATGACTTAATTAAATAAGAGACTTAAGAAAACAAAATAAACACACAAATTAACATCAGTGATTCCCCCTTTAATGTGGCCCCCTTTAGCGCACCACTCTGCGCTGTTTCTCGCAAGACCAGGAAGTGCCACAGTTTGGCCCTTGAACCAGAGAGCAGCACGGAGGAGAAGGTCGGGAGAGCATGAGGGGAACAGAGTCCGGATAGCGGGAAACAGTTTGTAAGCACTCCTGCAGTAGCAGCGAAAGGTTTGAGGCAACCCAGGCGGAGCGTTCCGCACGCGCTGCGCGAGAGGGAGCGATGGAGAGGGGGAGAGAGGTGCCGGTCGGGGATGGGGGGGCACATGGATTGGAAATTTCAGATGGATGGATCAGAAATCTGAGACCCTATTGAACGAAGTTAAAGAAATAGCGCGTGTCGTTCAGACACCAGAATGAACTTGTTCACAGTTTGTTCATCAGGCAGTAATACAGAGCGTTCAGTTCACGTTCACCCAAAATATGAACGCGTTCAGGGACAACACTGATCGTCATGATAATATTGTGCAAATTAGGGTTGGCAAAAGTATCAAATCTACTAATCAGTAATAAAACTATTGAAACTAGGTATTCATATAAGCAAGTATCAATACCAAAAAGTCCCATTGACAGGACAGAACTGAAGGTTTCCTGAATAGCTTTAGAATGATCTTGAGCTGTATCAGAACAAATATAAGAGCACATAGACTAACATGGACCACTATGGAACCTACAGGACCACTGAGGGATTACACAGATATAAGGTCACATGGGTATATAAAAGAAAGTACTATTATTTAATGTTGAAAATTACATTCTAAACGATCATCATGGTTTCATAATCTGTATTAAGTATCAAGCCCATTCCTTAGTATTGAAATAGAGTTTAAAATGTTAGTAATAGTGACAACTAGAAATGGGAATCCCTCAGGATTCAGTACAATACTCGATACTTGGCTCATGATACGATATTATAACAGTGACTGCGTGCACATGGAAAACTCCAAACCGATTGCAAACTGACTGGGGTCGTAACGGTTGCATGTGCACAGGGATTGGTTTGGATTGGGATTGGTTTGCCCCATCCCCCAGGAACCCCTGGCCTAGGCCGATAGCAAACCACTTGGCGTCGTCTTGTGAACGATTTCGGATTGGATTAGCATACTGCGCATGGGCGCGCCAGAATTTCAGGAATGTCAGGAATGTCGGAAGTTGTAGGAGTGGTAGGGGGTGCCTACGGCGTCATAAGTAGCGCTTGTTGTTGCCGGACTTTCAGACGAAAACATGGCTGTGAAGAAAGCTACAAGCTCGCACTACTGGACCGAGGCAGGGTCTGCTCGGACCGCGGAGCAAATCAAAATCAAGTGGAAAAACGCCAGGGCGGCGTGTGCCACGGCAAGAAAGAACAACGGGAGAGCGGTCAAGACCGTACAACTTGCCCGCATTACGACAGCGTTCTTCACGGCACCAACAAGTCCCATCTTCCACCATTTCGGGACTATGGACATAACATAGAATCGAAACGCGTTGTTTGCTCTAAGCCCGATAAAGGAATAAGAGTATGCGGTAAATTTTGTCTTTCCTGGAATTATTCAATGTTCCTGTTGTTACCAGCACCTGGAAGCTGTGCATGGAGTTTTGAACTTTTGAAATAACACCCAGGGTACTTTTACAAACATTTTGACTTATCTATTGTGACCTCATAGTATCAGAAGAGAGTGTGTTTTTTTTAAACTGTTGTATAACTTGAATATTAAAAACGTAAATATTAAAATCAGTGTGGAAATTTACTTAGGTTGTTCACTCAGACAGGACAAAACAGAGTGGAAGAGACAACAGAATATAAGCTAAGCATTACAAAGACATACAAAATGAAAGTGTGGTTGTGTAATTTTCCCCAGACCTTACATAAATGAACAATAAACCCATAGCTACAAATTGAATGCCTTTATTTGTGGCACAAAAGATGCAAGCAACAAAATACAAGGCAGAACATGATTAAAACATGTGCGGTATAGCTCCCAATCCTCGTAATTTTCGTTGTCCTCGATTGCTTGTAGTATCAAACGCCAACTACACAGTTCGTGTCGTATTAAAGAAACCAAAAACGCTGTTTTGTCGTTCATACGAACAACCTAACTCTGCAGAATGCACACCACGCCAATGCTGCTCTGTCAAACTCCTCGAAAAGCCATCGCAGTATACTGCCAGATAGTTGTGTTGTGTTGTGTTTATATTGAGCAGTCATCACCCGGAAGTAGTTGGACTACAGCGCCACATAGCGTTGCGGAGGCGGTCAGGTCGCTGACCTGAATCTGATTGCGCGACATGCATGTGCACTCGGATTGGACGACAGACCACCCGCCGAGCAAGTGTGAAAAAACCAACCCAATCCTACCATGTGCACACAGTCAATATGGCGATACATGCGATAATTAATATATACTGCACGTGATATTCTGCCATATATCACTATTTTTAAGAACCAATTACATTTTAAATGACTACTTTCAATAAGTAGTCAATATGAAATAAACCAGTTGTAACCATTAAAACAGTGACATATTAACATGCGTGAAAAGTCCCTCAGTCGTCCAGGTAGAATCCATGATAAAAGGAGAAGTTCAATTTGTCAACTGGACAAAGTATGTTTGGTTGAAAACGTTTCGCAGCTCATCCGAGAGGCTTTGTCAGCTCTGGTTCTAGTGCTGGTTAGACACTGTTTATATCTAGCTGGAGGGAGGAGCTCCTACACTGAAATAGCTCTGAAACTATCTTCACTAATCTGTCTCTTTGTTTTTCAAATTACTCTGGCGACTAGTTTCGCCTCCCTATTCACGCCTAACGACCCTCTCCACCCCTCTGCCCTGGATTGTCTGCCCTAATGTTTCTTTGTCTGTTTTGACTTGGTTTAAGAATCGAATTATAAATGGGAGACAAGTTATGTCTAACTCCCCCATTTCTGTTTAACGACGGATTCTCTTTTTTGACAAAAATTGCCTCTTTAACTCCCCTCTCAAACCAGTTCTTTTCCCTGGATAAGATCTGAACCTCACTGTCCTCAAAAGAATGGCCCGTGGCTTCTAGGTGAAGATGTACGGCAGATGACGGTCCACTCTGGCACGCCCGCCTGTGTTGGTACATCCTCTTGTGAAGTGGCTGTTTGGTTTCCCCAATGTAGCGCTCACTGCAGTCTTCACTACACTGAATGGCGTAGACCACATTGCTTTGTGGCTCGGTGTTTTGTCCTTTGGGTGGATGAGTTTTTGTCTTAAAGTGTTTGTGGGTTTGAAATAGACTGGAATTTCATATTGTCTGAAAATCCTCTGTAGTTTTTCCGAAACGCCGGCCAGGTACGGAATCGCTACCCCTATCCTGTGTATTATTAAATTATTGAATGATTCTGACCTGCCTGGACATTAACATTAACATTAACATCACACCACAGTGATAGTCACTGATGGGGGAGGGCTTAGCTTAATGTCATGCAAATGAGGCAAGCAGGGCTAAAGTGAGAAAAGTTTAGGAGCTGTTTCACCCCTTAGCAAAATCTGATGTGCCTGCTTTCAAATAGCGACAACTTCTTCAAATATTGTCAGATTTTCATGTGTAAGGCATCATTGGAAAGCTTAGAATCTACACTTTCAGAATCTGTGAATAACTCAAAACACCTCCGGGATCACTTGTGTCCTGTTTGGCCACGGTCAGTCACATTTGCACACCCCTATTTCCAACACTAGTGCAGATGAATGTTCACAACATTGTATAGTCCAGATAACAGTTTTAGTACCAGATTCCAAAACATGTCATGTGTTGAGAGAAGAGGTTTTAAGACCTGGCCAAAGTGAACTACAGCAAAATGACTCTTAATGTCAAGTTCTGCAATCTGAAGTTTTATGGCAGCATCCTCAACTGAAATCTCAAATCAAAATCTACTTTTATCAGAAGACCATATAAAGATCTAGGTCATAACCATAGAGCACAGCAATAACTTGAGAATAAAATACAGGAATGATAAACAAGAGGTGTATGCCCAAGTTAAATGCTTTCGGAAAGTTTTTTTTTAACTAATGCACAGAAGTTGTCTTAAGTTGACCAAGAATGTCTTATTCGACTACAGACCTACTGTACATTACAGTGATTATGTTCACATGCACACCAAAATCTGATTATAATCTGTTTTCTGGACATTTAAGATTATTTAACTTCTTACGCTGTGACCGGCCCGTGCACGGGCTTGTTCACTGTTTTTTTTTTTCTTTCCATATAAGAGCACACACTCCCGAACGTGTCCCATGACATCTACACATCAAATTAAACCTTACAGTCTCCTCTTTTTGACTATGCAATTAATTTCCCGGCACAACAATCAGTCCCCGAGCACATGGGGCTTTTATACAGAAAAGCACAAAACGAGGTTTGTTACTTTGCTTACCTTTGAAGGCTCTGGACAGGTCAAACATCTGTATTTCACCACAAGCTTGGTATCATTCTGTCCGTAAGGATCCAGCGAATAAAATCCAGTAAAACAATTTAGTCCAAAACACGTTTTAGATCCAATACGATGGCGAAAGTCTTCCCAACTTACATAAGCGCCAGTGTTTTTTTTCCACTTCTTTAGCCTAAATCAAGCAAAATATATCTTTCCTCGCTAAAACCGCGCTCACAGCAGCTAAACACGAGAGTATACTTAAAAATGACACATAAACCGGCCAGTAAGAAGATGCCTGGGCTGAGCTAGACCTATAAAGGTCCAATCATGTGTGACGCTCCGGTAAATATCAACTGCCCTTGAGTTCTGCCCTTGCTGAGTCAACAAGTTAGGTTACACAGGATGATTGACAGTTCAGGCGAACAGCCAATGAGGAGCTGAACAGGGAGACATATAGTTTGTTAGGCCTTTCACAACAAGTTCCACGTGAAACAGCTGCGTAACGCGAAGCTGCGGTCCGTGCGTAAACGGTGCGTAATTTACGCACAGCGCCATGCGTCTTGCGCCTTTGCTGTTGATTTGAGTTTCCTTGATTGAAAATATGGCTAAAAGGACTGGAAAGAGAAAATATTTAAGTTTGGAGACTGCACAAGTCGATTTCAGCTCTGGAGCAGTCGGAGGTGGAGAATCAGGAAACAGATATGGGCTGTGTGGAGGAGGCGTTGTTTATGAAGGATGTACTTCTGGATGTGTAAGTATCATTTTATTATGTATTTGATGTAGTATTTGAATAAAAATAAAACAATAAACATTAGATTTTTTGTGCATTTAGACCACTTTTTGTAAAATAGACCTACTATTATTTATTGGGTGTTTAGATAAAATAAATAAGAAAATAAATAAGAATAGATTTTAGTTTTTAGATTTAGATTTTTGTCTTAGATAGTTTTTGTTTTGTCTTTATTAGGGACCGAGCCCCGAAGGGGGACGAAGGTCCCTATTGTTGTTGCTTTGTTTCCCTATTATTATTATTATTATTATTATTATTATTATTATTATTCTTGTTCTTGTTCACACTCGCTGGGGCAATTTTGAGCATGTTCCCATGCTCCAAAACGAACGAAACTTTGCACGGGCATCACAAAGTGCTGCCAGTACGACCACACAAAGTCTCGTCCCCCAGTGACCCCCAGGAGCTCGATAGCGCCCCCTAGCGCGTTGTCTTTCGGGGCTGGCATACCGTTTAAGATAGGCGCATGAAATTCGGTAAGGACGTGTATCTCAATAAGACGAACAAACGCCTCACTGCAATGTCATGGCCACGCCCAACAGGAAGTGAGATAATTGGGCTTTTGTGTGATTTTTGGGTATTGGACATAGAATGGAATTTGAAACACTTCTCCTACACCGTACCTCAGATGGGCTTAAATTTTGGTGAACATAATCTTAAGACGTTGGAGATGTTAAATTGCGAAGGATTTTCAAATAGGCGGTAATATGACGATACGGCGGATCGATAAAGTTAGGTATGGAATTTGAAACACTTCTCCTACACCGTACCTCAGATAGGCTTAAATTTTGGTGAACATAATCTTAAGACGTTGGAGATGTTAAATTGCGAAGGATTTTCAAATAGGCGGTAATATGACGATACGGCGGATCGATAAAATTAGGTATTTATTGAATGGGAGTGATGAGTTATGAATGGGAGGTATTTGTTGCTAGGCAACGCCCTGATCAAAGGTCTTTGATCTTTGTACCTTTGATCTGATATAGCTGCAAGCAGCAATGTGGGGACAAGCATCGAAGGTTCATGTAGGCCTCAGCATGTAGGCCACATGCAGGGTCTGACAGGGTCTGACAGAGTCTGACAGGGTCTGACAGGGTCTGACAGGGTCTGTTCTGACAGGGTATCTACAATGTCATGGCCACGCCCAATAGGAAGTGAGATAATTGTGCCAGGCACACGAAATTTGGTATGGCTGTGCGTCTCAGTAAGACGAACAAACGCAGGAGCGAGGTCCCGACCAACGCCGCTTGCGGCTTTAATTGTATTTTGTACACTGTTTTTGCACTACTTGGCCAGAGAGAAACAAAATTTCGATTCACTATGTTGAACACATATGGGAGAATTGACAATAAAGCCGACTTTGATCTTTGAAAATAACATTTTAGAAAGCATATTTTGAGCTTATTTCCTATTATATTTTTGTGTTTTTCTTACTAGTGTCATCACTGTGTACCAATAAAGCCCAACTGCAGATAAGGAGCCCTACCACGACCGGAGCAACAAAGAACGGATGGGCAGCAGTGGTGACCGCACAAATGGCAGGCTGAAGTGTAGAAGATGTCAGTCAAAGACAGCTGTAAAATGTTCTACCTGTGACACTGCACTCTGCTTTATTCAAACAAAGGACTGCTACAGTCAGTGGAACACACCAGACTGTTAGTGTGTAAATACCTGTAAATATGTGTGGAACGTTTAGTATCCATGGTTTTTTGAAAATGTATACAGTGTGCAGTGTTATAGAATTTTTCAATACATATTTTCATTTTCAACACTTGTTTCGTCTATTTTTGATGGAAAAAAACACTTTTTTATAGAATGTAATTCTCAGGGACATAATATAGTGACCTTGTGTGCAGAAATGGATTCCTCTAGTTGTAAGCTTTCAGTAGAGCCCTCAATGATGTCTGTAGGTTGAATGAGTCAAAAGTTATTAAACGTTTTCTAAATGTTTCCAATTTGGATAGGTTTGGATAGGTTTGGATAAAGGCATGATCCCTGTATAAAACGCCTGGACAAAGTATAACAAAAAGTGGAGTAAAAAGTTTATTTTTACAGCTATTGATTCCCAATTTGAAATTTGAGTGGTCAACAACTTATTGTATTGAAAGATAGTGTATTTTAGGCCTCAGCTATGAACAGCAGCTATAGACACCTTTTATATTTAGAAAAAAATTTGGCGAGGATAAAAAAAAACACTTTTTTTTTGGTGTTCCAAGGTGTGTAACTTTTTTCCAATCACATTTGGAGTGAATGTAAATGCTGAGGGTAAAACTAGAGAATGTTCCCTTTACACAGAGACCAAACATTTGTGTATAATCCATATACCGGTACTTCAATAACAGGAATGATTTTAATTTGGAGAGGTCTTTTTAGGGACAATTGCTCAAAAAAGGCCCTCCACTGTAAGGGGTTAAGTGACACATAAACCACAAAATCTGATGTGAGTAATCAGAGGGACCTGTATCAGATTTTTAGAACATCTGATAATAATCCGACCTAGTGTGCATGTAACTGCAGCCAAGTCACAAGTCTGTAATATTCTAATGTAGGAATGTGCATGTATTGGTTTGTATTGTGATATGGATGTCTTTCTTGAATTACTTGAATTTGTACGAATTGTGCTATACAAATAAACTTATCTTGCCTATGTATGGACCAAAACAACTTGTCCATTAAAAAAAACAAAAACAAACCGATAAGATAAAGAACTGTTTCAGGCGGTGGCTTGTAACTTAAATGTAACTTTTATTTTGCTAGTTTTCACATCTCTGGATCATTTTGTTCTCTTGTTGTCTTCTGCCCTGTCTCTATGGTGTAGGATAAGAATAGCCCTTCCATGCCTGGCTGTGCTGCTGAATCAGTTCCTTATAAGAATGAGCACTTTCATTTCTGTTTTTACAGCCTGCTGGCTTTCCTCTGCTGCTTTTCAAAGGACCACATGTAAAAATAACATGTCACATTGTATGATGTGTCATTGTGTATTTTTTTGTTTTTCTCTATTGTCAACTAAATCTTGCCTACAGGCTTCAGTTCAATTTGAAACTATGTAAATGAGTCTGTACAGCCTTGTACATCCTGCTAACCAAATATTACATTCAAGGGCTCATATTACACTGCCACTAAGAGATAGAACCCTTCACTGGGTCATATAAAAAAATTCAAAACAGTTAAAGGAAAAGTAACGTTTTTACAATCTGAACCTTATTTCGGTAATAAAACGTCATTTACTCACCCATTGTACTTTGGTGTCATTTGGAGCATTTCCGGAGATTTTGTAGTTTAGCAATATCCGTTTAACCTGAGTGCACGGGGCATACCGTTGCAGTCATCAAATAACACAAACTTAAGCACTTTTCAAATGACAAAATCTCTCAATGTTAGTCTACACTTCAAAAGTGGCCTGTAATCCGATATTCACCCATGGTTTCGATTGGATGACGAGGACAGCGCGCATTTACAGCTGATTTGCAGATAACACGACGCTCTCAGCTCTCGGTTACAGTGATAAAGAAGCAAAGGAATAAGAAGAAGAAAACATCTCCACTTGAGAAAACCCGAAATGGTGCGAACATGCATTTATCCCGGTTGTGAAAACAAAATGACAGCTTGGACGAAGTTGAGTTTTCACAGGCTTCCTCGTCACAATCTGGAGTTATTGAAGCTGTGGCTAGTTGCTTTGAGAATGGACCCAAACATGAAAGGCAAAGCTGTAAGACGTTTGGACCATCGTGTATGCAGTACCCACTTCAGTCCGGACGATTTTTTTTTTACCAGCAAAGGAAAAGAAGGAAGGCCAGCGGATTCAGCGATTCATAATCTGATACCGATGGCTGTTCTCTGGTGCGCTGCTCCTCAAACTGTCTCCGCTTCCTTCTTTCTAATACCTCCTCATCCGTATACTCAGGCTCAAAACGATAGGGACGGCCATCATACTCAAATAAGTCCTTCAGTCTCGAAGTCTGAATCTTCAACCATGTCTCGCTTGCAACAGAAAAGTTCTGAGCATGTCTTCTAAGCAAAGTAGCGGAATGAATGCGCGCATGCGCACTGTCCTCATCATCCAAGCGAAACCATGGCTGGATAACGGATTACAGGCCACTTTGGACTCAAATGAAAATGTAGAATAACATTTTGTCATTTGAAAAAGTGCTAAAGTTTGTGTTATTTGGTGACCGCAACGGTATGCCCCGAGCACTCATGTTAAACAGATATCGCTAAACTACAAAATCTCCGGAAATGCTCCAAATGACACCAAAGTACAATGGGTGAGTAAATGACGTTTTATCACCGAAATAAGGTTCAGATTGTAAAAACGTTACTATTCCTTTAAATTGAAATTTCAGCGGGAAATTGATGCCCCGACGAAGACCATTTTGCTGGTCAAAATAAATAAAGAAGATTTAAAATATTTTTGTCAGTCTGCCTCAGGTTTGTACCTTGCCCATTTCTACGTTTCAAGTAAGAGCCACATTCTGCTGAGATGTGTGGAGTTGTGTTTTCATGCAAAAAATCTTATATTTAAGTTGAGTTTTTTCTCAAACAGAAAACACTTTGTTCCACCTTGTCATTTCATGTGGTAACACAGGAGGTGCTCCACTGTGTTTTTAAACTCCATAAACCTTCACTGGAATCATTTGAATAATTTCTGCCCCAGAATTGCCCATCTACTGAAAAAAAGATACACGGTTGCTGTTAACCTGAAAACTACCACTATATGACATCACTAGGTGGAACAGACTATTTTTAGCTTTGGAAATGTAGACCAGTGTTTCCCAACCTTTTTTGTCTTGTGTACCCCCTGAGCCTTTTTGTCATACCTCGAGTACCCCCTGACTCATACGTGTTGATAATTCTCCAAAAGTAGAACATGACACAATGGATTATTAAATGAAAATCATTATATTTCATCTCCTTAATGTGAAAATTTAATTCTCGGGCAGTTTCTCTTTTCTTTAACTCAAATTTACTCAAATTAGAATAAAAAAATTCAAAATCTCCCCCTACTCCTGGCAGCGACACTGCTGAGTACCCCCTGCAGTGTGCTCGTGTACCCCTAGGGGTACTTGTACCCCTAGGGGTACTTGTACCCCTGTTTGGGAAACACTGATGTAGACAACAGCATTCTAGCATGACTTAAAGCACACAAAAGTCTATTTTGTGTAACATAGGACCTTTTAAAGAAATGGTTAAATTCTGGCTGGCCAGTGACAAAAGAGACTGCAGCATCTGTTTGTGTCACAAGTATCTCAAAGTCTAAGATGCAGTTGTGGATGTGGGCTGTAAACCCAATAGTGAAGCTGCTGTTTGAGGAATTAAACGGTTGTTTTGTTTATGTAGGAGCAGAGTGGATTCGTAATGACAAGGGGCTGTGCAGAAGATGTCCACGCGGCCAGTGACTGATGTCCCTGATGTTGGTCATGGTAAGAGCTCTGTAAAGAGTTAAAAATGTCAAAATGTATTTAATAGACTTTTGTACTTAACAGTTCATTCTCCTTTGATTTTTAGTTGCAGTTTTTGTTTTAAAACAGACCTATTATGCAAAATTGCCCACTGCTATATACAGTGGTACCTCACCTTACGAAATTAATTCGTTCCAGAAGTGGTTTCGTAACGTGAAAAATTTGTAAGTTGAGTAGCTATTTCAATGGAAAAAGCCTGATTCGTTCCAAGGCCCCGATCCAATTTTTTTTTTTTTTTTATAGTGTAACTTTTTTTATAGTGTAACATTGTGTTCTGCGTCCTGATTGGCTTCTCAGACTGGATTTAAACTTTTCTCACATTTGTCTCTCGTTTAAACACTCAAACTTTCATAGATTTTCAACAAAATTATTAATAGTGAAGTGTGGGGGGAAGGGGGAGGGGGGAGAAAACTGCGCTCTGACCCGGCGCGGGGCTGCCAGCAGGTCTAAACCTGGACTAAACCTGGACTAAACCTGGACTAAACCTGGACTAAACCTGGACTAAACCTGGACTAAACCTGGACTAAACCTGGACTAAACCTGGACTAAACCTGGACTAAACCTGGACTAGACCAGGACTAGACCAGGACTAGACCAGGACTAGACCAGGACTAGACCAGGACTAGACCAGGACTAGACCAGGACTAGACCAGGACTAGACCAGGACTAGACCAGGACTAGACCAGGTGGATTAAAGCGCCGCGCGCGGGTCTATTTCCTGGTTTCGTTTCGAGTCACAGCTGAGGGGAGCAGCGAGGAGGGGACCGCACGCAGTCTGAGCGCATGAACGAGACCCGTGCTGGTCTAGACCACCGCGGCTCTTGCATGCGTTCGTGGGTCTCGTTCATGCGTTCATGCGCTCAGACTGCGTGGCGTCCCGAGGGGAGTCCTCGCTGCTCGCCTCAGCTGTGACTCGAAACGAAACCAGGAAATAGATCCGCGCGCGGCGCTTTAATCCACCTGGTCTAGTCCTGGTCTAGTCCTGGTCTAGTCCTGGTCTAGTCCTGGTCTAGTCCTGGTCTAGTCCTGGTCTAGTCCTGGTCTAGTCCTGGTCTAGTCCTGGTTTAGTCCAGGTTTAGTCCAGGTTTAGTCCGGGTGTAGTCCTGGTTTAGTCCTGCTGGCAGCCCCGCGCCAGGTCATGCTGCGCTATCACATGTGTCAGAGCGCAGTTTTCTCCCCCCTCCCCCTTCCCCCCACACTTCACTATTAATAATTTTTTTGAAAATCTATGAAAGTTTGAGTGTTTAAACGAGAGACAAATGTGAGAAAAGTTTAAATCCAGTCTGAGAAAAGCGTATAATGTGTGTGGCTGAGCGCGCATTATTTGAATTTTTGAGATTTCGCGTTTCGTAACTTGAATTTTCTTTCGTATCTACAGACCAAAATTTACCGTGAAAGGCGTTTCGTAACTTGAAATTTTCGTTTGTTGGGTCATTCGTAAGGTGAGGTACCACTGTACTTACTTTGTTCATTTTCTTAATCTGTGATACACATAAGAATTGACAGCATTGCATAGTCCTTTTGGCACAAATGAAAAAATTTGCAGCATGATTTGCAGCTATCCATCGGAGGTACAGACTACTGTATGGCTCTTTGTTGTTTCCGCTTATGGCACTGAGGTTTTCTAACACAGAAATGATCAAACTTGTTTCTTTTATTAAATTGTTTTAGATTAATATTGTGATTTAAAATGTCAAAATTATAACCTAATGATCCACAGGTGTCATAGATTATAACTATATAGTCACAAGGACAATATGTCTTCTTTCAAGGTGTACACATAGACTTACATCTGCAGTGTCAATCACACAAACACACAAAGATATTTTTAATTATTAGCAAGTAACATAATTTCAATGATCATTAAAATAAGATGCGTGAAAAGTCCCTCAGTCGTCCAGGTAGAATCCATGATAAAAGGAGAAGTTCAATTTGTCAACTGGACAAAGTATGTTTGGTTGAAAACGTTTCGCCACTCATCCGAGAGGCTTCGTCAGCTCTAATAAGAATACTGGTAAGACACTTGCTTATATCTTGCTGCAGGGAGGAGCTAACTAGCTAACTACTTTCCGAAACTATCTCATAAAGTATCTCATTCTTAAGCCTAGATCAAGTAAACAGGGGAACAATAGGGCTAGCCAGGTCAGGGCCAGAGGTGTGAAAAACAGGCGTGTAGGGATGAATAGGGATCGTTATCTAGACGCCAGAGAAACAAAAGACGGAAACCAATGAGATAGTTTCGGAAAGTAGGTAGCTAGGTAGCTCCTCCCTGCAGCAAGATATAAGCAAGTGTCTTACCAGTATTCTTATTAGAGCTGACGAAGCCTCTCGGATGAGTGGCGAAACGTTTTCAACCAAACATACTTTGTCCAGTTGACAAATTGAACTTCTCCTTTTATCATCACTAAAATAACACAACTCCTGGCATGCATTGTGCACACTTACTATCACTTATCTCTTTGTATTGCAGTATGCCTTTATGCATGCTACATTTTGTACTTATAAATCTGGACTATACATTTCTGGTTACACTTACGGTTTTGCTGTGTGTATGTGTGTGTCAGATAAGAGGAGAACCTTAGGTGGAGCCTCGGGGCTGCAGCTGGACCGTGTGGAGGAGGCCGGTGTGAGCAGCTCCATGAAGCCCGATGGCCTTCTGTCTCTGGGTGACCTTTCCCCACCTCCCCCTTCCAACGGAGACTCCCTCAGTGGTGACATGAGCAGCCTGCCCATAGATCCCAACCACATCAAACTGGACCCTGCTGCCAACGACACCTCTCCCAGTTTAGGTACTCCTCTCTGGGTTGTCTGATGGGTTTACACTAGATTGTGACCTAACTATTGCTGTCCATTTCTGTTGTATGTGGGGAAAAAACAGAATAAAAGATGACACATAAATGCTCAGTGATTTAAAATGAAAGTGCGGTGTTTAAAGTTGATGAAAGCCCCAAAGAAATCCAGGATGTGGCGTGACGTTGGCATGTCCTAATAGCACAATAAATGACTTTTATTTTAAACCTGTGTGCCTCAGATCTTAGAATTTAGTGGTTTATATACCTTCTGGACCTTTGAAATGCACCTGCCTCACATTAAGCACTCGCCTCTCCGGTTAATCACAAAAACAGCCATCTGCCTGGAGGTAAAAGTGCATTTTCTCTGAGAGTGATGCACTTGGGCCAGTGTGAATCAAACATTTTGGAGCACAGTAAACAACCGTTCTAAGAGAGCTTGGAAAAGGAGCTCTCGGAGTGGCTTCACTCACACTTTGCAATGGGACAATTGTAGTTTGGACTGTCAAAAACTGTCAAAAAAAACCCTCCTGTTTAGGTGTTTGATTTTCAGCAAAAAAGTGAAAGTGACTGAAAAACTGTTGGCTAATGCTAGCTAGCTATGCAAATTTTATGTGTGGGAGACTTGATTAAGAGTACAAAGCATTTCATTTTATTGCAGTTCCAACTAAGTTAACTTTCTTGCCAGATTAAAGTCTATTAAAGGTCCCATGACATGGTACTTCTTGATGCTTTTATATGGCTCCTTAATGGTTCCCTAATACTGTAAATGAATCCTTCTTCAAAATCAAGACTCAGTGCATGAGAAACAGAGATAAGATGAGAAAGAGTCATAAATGTCACTCTGGAACACTCCATTATGATGGCCTATAGTAGCGGGTGGGGGTGTGGCCAAACTCTCCACTCTTTCCTTTTCAGCTGTGCCCTGTGCGCTCTGACCCACTTCCGTGTTTTTGCACGGTGGGAGAGATGAGAAGCGTTCCATTGAAATTAAACACATTTCCACAGAAAATAAAATTAAACCACTGCTGTTTCAGGTATCCACAGGCTCAGATAAAGGACTTCCGAGCCTAGAAACACTCGCAAGTTCCTTCAGGCAAATAAAAAACCGCATTTCGCATTGCGTAGCTCCTCCGCAGTCCAAACTCTCTGGGCGTGATTTACAGAGACGCTGAGTACAGACAGACGGGGGTGGAACTGCATTTGCATTTCTTTTTTCGATCTGACGTCAATAAGTTTCCTTGTTCAAAATCGCCCGTTTGAGCTCTGATTTTTTTCTAACGCAGAAAAAGATCGCAAATGCTCGGTTTAGACATTTCGCAACTTTTAACCATGGGGGGGAGCTCACATTAACGTTCAAAAACCTCAGAAAGTGAAAATTTCATGCCATGGGACCTTTAAGAGTCAGACTAGTGCTTCCAGTTAGCATCACACTTCCATGACTGCAAAGTATCAATATATCGTACTTCAAAATATGTGATCATGGCAGGCCTAATCAAGCATAGTGAAGAAAATGTGTGTGTGTGTGTTCAGATGGTCAGCCGGTAAAGAGGAAGAAGGGCCCTGCTCCTAAGATGCTGGGGAACGAGGTGTGCAGTGTGTGCGGGGACAAGGCGTCCGGCTTCCACTACAACGTCCTGAGCTGTGAGGGCTGTAAGGGCTTCTTTCGCCGCAGTGTCATCAAGAGCGCCCAGTACTCGTGCAAGAACAATGGCCGCTGTGAGATGGACATGTACATGCGCCGCAAATGCCAACAGTGCCGCCTGCGCAAATGCAGGGAGGCCGGCATGCTGGAGCAGTGTGAGTATGCCAGTGCTTCTGCCCACACAAGGGGGCGCACACACGGGGGATACGGCATACTGCTCATAACTCTAAATGGATAAGGCAGATTTGGATCCTTTTCTGTATGGTGTTTGTAGTTTGGTGTGCATAGGTAAAGGAAGCCATTGGTTGAATCTTATATTGAATTCTAGAATCTGCCAGATGGCGGGCAAGAGACTTTGATTGATTTCATTGCACTTTGCCATAAAATACCCAAAAGGTAGATGCACAAATGTTAAATGGTCACATTTTTTAACATAGCGCTTCCACCTTCAGGGCACTCGGAGAGCTTTACATCAAGGAACCACTCACCTACCCACCCAGAAACACATTGCACTGTCAACCTGTGGCCTGTGTCATTTCTATTATTGACCTAGACACAATGACATTACAACAGATATGTACATTTTAACAATATTAAATTTAGCTGCCCTGATCTATATTAAATATTATTACCACTAGAATGTTGTAATGTCGACTGAAACCCATCAATGAGATACTGAGGTCAATGCAGTCAGACCAAATATAACACATATAACAAATGTCCATCTAATGCCATGTAGGCAAGGAGCTTTTATTTACCTCAAAACTGTCCAGGTAAAAATGCAGTAGTTAAGATAAGGTAAAGCTATATTTTTCCCACAATGGGCAATAAGAACATGCAATCAAGATTGTACTACACCTCACTGTTTCAGAAGAATAAAGCAACAAGGCAACAAATCTCTGCACAATCTCTGACCTGGTTATGAACAGTGACTTTAGTATTTGTACAATAAGAGGCTATAACTTTGGTTGTCTACAGAGCCACATGTGGACAGATTAAATAAATAGCAGGTGATTAAGGTGAATTGTATCAGTAAAGGTAAACATTATGCTACAATATTAGACCTGATATTAAGCCCTATTCGGACGGGATTAGTTTTACAGGGGGATGTAGAGTAATGTCGGTTTGTCACAGGACCTCTGTAATATAAATGACCCCATTCACACAGGACAAGAAATGTCCGTAATATTTATTTTACATGGGAGGAGTTTGTTTACGCTCTGCCGTCACGTATTCGTTGCCGTGCACGTCATGATTAGCCTATGTGTAATATTAGCGAACTATGCAAATTATTGCCCATAATCAGGACTAATAGAGCAAACATGACCTAAAACAAGCAGAAGTTTCATGCCTCTGACGACTGATTTATACCTCTTGGTCTTTTTCATTGGTCGATGTGTGCGTTTGTTTGAGAGTACCGGTTGATAATTTTGTTTGCCGGCAAAACAAAGCGCTTCAAGCTCCTCCGTGTTTGAAAATTGCGGTAAATTATTTCTTTAAACGGATGTGACGAAATATTACATACATCTTTACCGAGGGTCGCATTCGCACGGGATTAATATTACCTATTTGCCTGGAAGAATCCATGACTAATCGCTGTACCAGCGAGTGAGTCTGGTAACGCTTGGTCCAAAATGCGCTGCGGTTGCGCGTAGACAGACAGCTAAGTGAACCAATCAGAGATTGCGCCATCTTGATTCAAAACTGAGGCGGAACTTCCGCTGCCTAAGAGTGACTTTGCGGGCAAAGGCGGGTGCACTGACGTCACCATCTTTGAACGAATCAGAATCGCGGAGTCCGTTGTTAACCGGAGGAGCAAGGGTGGATGGAGGGTGTCCAAATGGTATCGCGGTGTATAGGAAATACAGAGAGATATCATTTGGCTGGCCAGGTAAATTACCTATGGTAATTCCTCCAGACCGTTTTACAGAAGGTGAAACTCGACATACTCCGTTATGTTTACGGACATGGCGCGTTCAGACAGGACTAAATTCCCTGGTAATTATTACTTCACCCCATGTCACCCCATAAAACTAATCCCGTCTGAATAGGGCTTTAGACTTAATATTATACCTATATTGACAATGTTTATTGTGGGTATTTTTCTTTGTACTGGTGGGGCAGATTTTTTTTCTGTACTACGAGATTTCAGCTAAAACGCTTTGAATAAATAACTTCTATGACTCATTCTATATGTATCGAAAAGCTCTGTGAACTTTCTACATTTGGATTCTTTATTTTCCAATGACTTTGCTCTCTTGTCTCTGAGCTTCTGCCATCCACCTTTCTCCTTGCGCTTCTTGCCATTTTGATTCTTCTTTAGCCCTATAAAACTAATGGGATTAGTTTTATAAAACTAATGGGATTAGTTTTATGGGGTGACATGGGGTAAAGTAATAATTACCAGGGAATTTAGTCCTGTCTGAACGTGCCATGTCCGTAAACATAACGGAGTATGTCGAGTTTCACCTTCTGTAAAACGGTCTGGAGGAATTACCATAGGTAATATTAATCCCGTGCGAATGCGACCCTCGGTAAAGATGTATGTAATATTTCATCACATCCGTTTAAAGAAATAATTTACCGCAATTTTCGGTACTCTCAAACAAACGCACACATCGACCAATGAAAAAGCTCAAGAGGTATAAATCAGTCGTCAGAGGCATGAAACTTCTGCTTGTTTTAGGTCATGTATGCTCTATTAGTCCTGATTATGGGCAGTAATTTGCATAGTTCGCTAATATTTCACAGTTTGCTAATATTTTCGGCTAATCATGACTTCTCTATCTTCAGCTGATGCTTTATGCCCTGCCCCACCAAAATCCTCCACAATCGCACGGCGACGAATATGTGACGGTAGAGCGTAAACAAACCTCCCATGTCAAATAAATATTATGGACATTTCTTGGGGTCATTTATATTACAGAGGTCATGTGATAAACCGACATTACTCTACATCCCCCTGTAAAACTAATCCCGTCCGAAAAGGGCTTAAGTCAGCTTTTAGACTTAAAGAATGTAGGCCTATGTTTGACTAATTGACAAATTATTGTATTAGCGCCCTCTGGCTGTTAGGTGTTTGACGCTACATTTTATCACCTGTTTAAAAAAAAAAAAAAAAAAAAGAGCCGGCCGACCACCGGCTGTAGACCGGACGGCCGTTCTGGACTTTTCCAGAACGCACAGCTTGCCAATCTGTCCCTGATCCTAACTACTAAATTTAAGATTCTATAGATACACATTGTGCTGTTTATTTTTAGCTTTTTACATTTTTGTGGGGATAATCCTGGTTTTTGGTTATTGTCAGTGGGATTAATTAGTTTCAAT
The DNA here is from genome assembly GCA_036785185.1 of Paratrypauchen microcephalus. Taxonomy (NCBI): domain Eukaryota; kingdom Metazoa; phylum Chordata; class Actinopteri; order Gobiiformes; family Gobiidae; genus Paratrypauchen; species Paratrypauchen microcephalus. The sequence continues at coordinate 449,434 of JAVJIX010000289.1, forward strand.
ATTATTGTTTACTGTCTACATTTTCCTCAGCAATATATTGCACTTCAAAATGTCATTGTCATTATCAAGCAATGAAATGTGTCGGATGTTTCCTCAACAGAACATTGCATTATGTACTCAACATTCCAAACTTGTATTATTCAGGTGTCCTGTCAGAGGAGCAGATCCGGCTGAAGAAGCTGAAGAAGCAGCAGGATGATGTGACTCCCCGTTCTTCCTCAGTGGTGACCCCCACCACTACCCCTGACCCTGCCACTCTCGACCCTCAGCAAGAGGACATGATCCAGAAGCTGGTGGCCATGCAGAAGCAATGCAACAAGAGGTCTTTCCTGGACCGACCCAAAGTTACTGTGAGTGCACACTTTTCCACCAGATCCATTTTTACCTCTTGTGTGCCAGCTTTTTGTCCCCCAAGCTTCAGGTTTGTGTGTCTCTATAGTGCATTTTTCACAAATTTACATGTGTGCATGTGATGTCTAGCCAAGAGTTGGTATATTTTTTTTGGCTTATCATAATATGCTCACATAACCATATTTTATTTTTCTCCCCTTGTTGATTTGAACATGATTGATAAAACATAATTCTATGAGTTTTCATAATTTGGACTGTGTGAGTATTGATGGGCTACAGTGGAGGAAATAAGTATTTGATTCCTTGCTGATTTTGTAGGTTTGTCCACTGACAAAGAAATGAACAGTCAATGGTAATGGTAGGTTTATTTTAACATTGAGCGATAGGATATCAAAAAGAATATCACATTACAGAAAATATAATCGTTGATTTGCATTTCATTGTGTGAAATTAGGATTTGATCCCCTACCAATCATTAAAGATCCCATGACATGGTACTTCTTGATGCTTTTATATGGCTCTTTAATGGTTCCCTAATACTGTAAATGAATCCTTCTTCAAAATCAACACTCATCAGCATGAGAAAGCCTCGTGAACACAGACATGGTCAAAAAATATGTCTCTGAACACCTCATTCTGGGCGTTGTTGCTTGAATGCAAATGAGAAGGACAGAGATAGGTCAGAGTAGCGGGTGGGGGGGGGGACAAATGCGCCGCTGGTTCCTTGTTTTAACGCTGCGCTGTGTGCTGGCCCCACTTCCGTGTTTTAAGAGTGGAGGAAGAAAGGAGAGCCGTTTCAATGAAAAAACATTTTCACAGAAAATAAAATTAAACCACTGCTGTTTCAGATGTCCAGAGGCTCAGATAAAGGACTTCCGAGCCTGGAAACACTCTCACGTGCCTCCAGGCAAATTAAAAAAGAATTTCACATTGCGTAGCTCATTCGCGGTCCAAACTCTCTGGGCGTGATTTCCAGAGACGGTGGGTAGACATCCAGACGTGGGGTGGAACTGCATTTTCCATGTGACGTCAGAAAGTTTGCTTGTTCAGAATCGCCCCTTTGAGCTGTGTTTTTTTCAAAAGCAGAAAAGGACCGCAAATGCTCAGTTTAGACATTTCGCAACTTTTAGCCATGGGGGGGGAGCGGCCCTAAACAGGGTAGGGGAGCTCAGATTAACGTTCAAAAACCTCAGAAAGTGAAAATTTCATGCCATGGGACCTTTAAGAGTTCTGCTCCCACAGACCAGTTAGACACTCCTAATCAACTAGTCACCTGAATTAAAGACTCCTTTTTTAATTAGTCACCTGTATAAAAGACGCCTGTCCACAGAATCAGTCAGTCAATCAGACTCCAAACTGTCCAACATGGTAAAGACCACTACGCTGAATGGAGTAGACCACATTGCTTTGTTTGTGGCTCGGTGTTTTGTTTTGGGTGGACCATTTTTTGTCTTGAAGTGTTTGTGGGTTTGAAATAGACTGGGATTTCATATTGTCTGAAAAAGTTTTTCAGAAACGCCGGCCAGGTAAGGAATAGCTACACCCTTCCTCCTGGATTCTGATGATAATTTTTCAAAAATTAAAATTCAAGGTTTGGAACCTTTTACTGCATATATTAATTCTGTAGATCTGTTCATTTTTCAGTATACAAACTTAGAAAATCAGCAAGGGATCAAATACCTATTTTCTCCACTGTATGCGAAACAGTATCTAATTTTTATGAGTGCTATTGAATCAGAATTTGAGGGTAACTGAAATTGACAAAGACAAATTTCCCATTGGGACAGACAATAAAGTATAAATTTGCTGGATCCCCTGCATTCGTGTTTTGACCTGTGCCTTGAATAGTAGAGTGGTTTTAGTTGATCCAGCTGTGTTTATAACGCTGTGCAATCTTGGTCATTTAGGCTGCACTGGCTGTGCACTCTCACTCTCTCTGTCCAGGTTTTAACTAGAAGTGCATATTCTTTTGTTCTTTTATTCAGACAGAGGACGGGAATCCAGTGTAAAAATCTGCCAAATCACCATACGTCTGGTTTGTTGTAGTCTCTTCTAACAGCTAAAGGGAAAGCTATGCTTTTTCTGTTATTGTCATAAATTACAAGCTTGTTACTCTGAAGTTTAATGTGTGTGCCAGTGCCTTTTAGAGTTGTTAAAAGTATAGAAAATCAGATACTAATTGAACAATACAGAAGAAAATCACATTAACAGGACAAAATATGAGCTTTCCTTAGCAGATTAATATGCATTAGAGCTTTATCAGAACAAGTACAAGACCTAATGGTAGTATAAAGAAAGCACCCTTATTTATATAATGTGATGTGTGAGATACTGTGTCCAAATCATTTTCCTTGTGGATCAATAAAGTTCTAAGTCTTATTTTGGTTTGATAATTACATTATGTCTTTCCTGGAAAAATCCAGCCTCATCGCTGATTATTTTAATCTTCATGGTGGTATTGCACTCTGTATTAAGTCTTGAATCAATTCCTTAGTGTCAAAATCAAGTGTGAAATTTTTTCTTGACAACACTTATACCTTTATATAATGTGATGTGTTGCAGCCATGGCCTCAGAGTCAGGACCTGCAGAACAGAGAGGTGCGGCAGCAGCGGTTTGCTCACTTCACTGAACTGGCCATCATGTCCGTGCAGGAGATCGTGGACTTTGCTAAGCAGCTCCCCGGCTTCTTGGAGCTCACCAGAGAAGACCAGATCGCTCTGCTCAAGACTTCCACTATAGAGGTGACACATTCACAACACTTGTATGCTTAACATATCCAAATTAAAGCATCAAATGACAGCAATTCATAAAGATGTTACAACTACATGAGTACATGATGATACCATATCACTAGTGAATAGTAGAACCCAAAAATTAGCTGAACATTGAAATATTTAAGGCTCAACACTGACCTCTGGAGGACAGTAGTAGTAATGCAGTTATCCATTCTTGGATGGGATTCAAGTAAATTCTGTATATAGGATGTCTTTATTTCACTTTGTATAAATTCATATCACATTGGGGTGATTGTTCATTTACGAAGTATCTTTGTGTCTGTCAGATTATGCTGCTTGAGACGTCCCGGCGGTACAACCCTGCCATTGACAGCATCACATTTTTGAAGGATTTTAGTTATAACAAGGAGGACTTTGCAAAAGCAGGTACTGTTTCTTTAATATGTTTACACAAACGTGCTCATGGTGTAGTATTTGACCTTTTCTGTTCTTTGACCTCAGGGCTCCAGATTGAGTTTATCAATCCCATTTTTGAGTTTTCTAAAGGAATGAATGACCTCCATTTGGACGAGGCAGAATACGCCCTGCTCATCGCCATCAACATCTTCTCCGCAGGTCAGTGTGTAAAAACATATGTGCTGTGTCCTTGGTAGTTACATCTAGTTATATTTAACTAACTTAGGTAGTTTTCACACCTGCCTTGTTTGGTTCGTTTAAAGCGAACCAGAGTTAATTTGCTCCTTTGATTCGGACCTTTTGGGCGGGTGTGAATAAAAACCAAAAGTCTCGATCCGGAGCAAACAAGCGAACCGTCACCACCTAAAAAGCTCGGTCTCGGCACGATTCCATTTGAACTCTGGTGCAGTTTGTTTGAGGTGAGAATGCAGACCGGAGTCGATCCGACACAAGTTGGCTTTTTGTACTTAACGAGCTCCCATCATATGTCGAGCATTATGGGAAACCGAGGCTGACGAAACGAAACTTACGAGGCTTACTTACGTTTTGCGTGAAGAGCAAGAGTCAGAACTTGATGCGCACATGAGTGCTGTCCTCTGTAGTCGTCTTGCCCTGTGACTTCGTTGTTTGGAAATTGATTGTAAAATAGTGTAAACCTCACGATGCTGCTCAAACATTTGTGCGAACTGTAAAAACTGAGCAAACCATATCGCTAAGGCTAGATTGAAAACAGCACGTAACACCATTATTCTCCTCCTTCCGGGTTTGGACACGGTGCTTTGACATGGCTCATTTCTGTCCAGTGGCTGAGCGACCTCAGCACACGTGCTTTTGTTTATAGATGTTAGTTCGCTTGGGGAAAAACTGCAGTGTGAAAGCGAACCGCACCAAAATAAAAAAAATGTTTTAAAAATTTGGTCCGAACCAAAGCAAGTGGCCTATCGGGCGTTCATGGTGTGAAAACGACCTTGGTTATATGTAACTTGTGTACTTAGTAGTATATTTTACAGTGTAACAGTACTCTTATTTGAATTTAAGTTTTGCTTACTTTTCCATTGTTAGTAAGTCTAGTGAAGGTCTGTATTTCTGGCACCTGCAAATATTTTTCTCATTTTCTGGACTATCCTTTGAAAAAAACAGATTTAGTAAAGTAAGTAAGTAAATTTTATTTATATAGCACATTTAAAAACAGTGAGAACTGGCCAAAGTGCTGTACAATGTCAAAAAGCTAAAAATAATAATAAATAAATCGGCAGCATAAAATACATAAGAACATTTGACATGGCAGGAGTAAACATAAGATGAAATAAAAGAAAGGATAAAAGAGATAAAAGAGCTAAGAGGCAAAGGCCACAGTGTACAAATGAGTTTTTAGCTTGGGTTTGTACATTATTTCATGGTTTGTTCTTCCAGTGACATTACTTTCTAATGAATTAGAGACCAGATGATACGTGCAGACAGATAATTTTCTTGACTAAAAATATTTTGAAGTAATCTTTTTGCCTTATCTACCACCTCCTGCTTTTGTTTCCCTTTAGACCGACCCAACGTCCAGGACCACGAGCTGGTGGAGAGGCTGCAGCAGCCCTATGTGGATGCTCTGCGCTCCTACATCATGATCAAGAGACCAAATGTAAGTTATTTTTTGACAAATATAACAACAAATTTGCACAGAACAAGTAAGGGTTGGTGCTAAAGTTACATAATAAAAGACATGATTACTGATAATAAACAAAATATATTCTAAGTACTGAACTTAAAACTATGACTAATGTACAGATAGTTTTGGTTGTCTCAAGTATCAAATGCCTGGCTAAAACTACATTTACATTTCTGGTCACACAGTGATTATTGCTCATTGGTTTCTTCTGTGCAGTCTTCAAGGTCAAAGGTCATACATATACTTAGTTCCTTTAACAGTATTATTAGATACTACCCTCCTCGCTGTTGCCATTAGAAGGCATCAGACACCAGAAACAATAGTGTAAAATTCACAGTAAAAAACTGTGAAATTCATTCATTCATCTTCTGCTTTTTCCATTCTCTGGGTCGCGGGGGCAGCAGTCCAAGCAGTGTTCCGCTGCCCAGAACACAATGCACCAGCCCTAAGGAATCCTCCCGCGGGTGGTGGGTCCACAGGAGGCAAACTGTGAAATGTCAGTTCCAAATGTGTCTTAGTGAGGGTGGTCAAAAATTTTGAGGATCAGATACTAATCAATACTAAAATGGTATCAAAATTCATTAATTCATTATCAAATTAAGAAAGTCCCATTCACAGGACAGAAATGGACCTTTCCTGAATAGCTTTAGAATGATGTTGAGCTGTATCAGAACAAGTATAAGAGCACATAGACTAGTATACGCCCATGGACCACTATGGAACCTACCTGGTAAGATTAAAGTTTGAAAATAATATTCTATTGTCTAAAGAAAGTGTTTTTTCTAATCATTATGGTATTGGAATCAGTGTTGTGTATTGGAATCGAGTTTGAAATTTGAGTATCCTGACAACACTGGTCCCAGTATTAAAAAGTCCCTTTGTGTTTAGGACCACCTGATGTTCCCACGGATGCTGATGAAGCTGGTCAGCCTCCGTACATTGAGTAGTGTCCACTCAGAGCAAGTGTTTGCACTGCGCCTCCAGGACAAGAAACTGCCCCCTCTACTGTCTGAAATCTGGGACGTAACCGAGTGAAGGTGACCCAGTGAAGGTGACCCAGTGAAGAGGCTCTGCGGGCTGCACACTCTGCTAACACAGACTTTGAAAATGAAGAGGACGCTCTCATTCAGGCCACACTGTTTTCTTATGGACACTAGTTTGGAGCCTTTTTATTCTATTGATTTTGGCTAATGTGGATTGGTTATGGCAAGATTACCAGCATCAGTTTAGCTTGTTGCATTTGAATAATTATAATAGAACTGGTCAAAATTGAATCGCATTTCTTGCATTAGTTGATCATTGTAACATTCAGTGTGTATACATGCAAGCTGTGGAACACAAAGACTCATTTCAGAAAGGTTTTGCAGACAAAGTCCCTTCATTCACATTTCTTTCAGTTGCTTTAATACCCCTAGATAATCCATGTATTTCTAGATTTTGTCGATTACGGCTTAGAGGGAAAGCTGCTGTTTTGGCCTTCAATATTAAAAAGTATGACTAGCATAGCATCAAATTACTGTAATTTATGTGCCTTTCGAATACTCTGTTAACAAGTAAGGAATGTACTACCTGATGAGTGTGAAAGTCAACATATTACAATTGCCAGATGACAGTGTTGCCACCGCGAGGGTAATGTAATGTAATACTTACCCTGGTAACGATCTGGAGAAAATGTTAAATAGTGATAAGTGGTTTTCCTTTTAAAGGAAAAGTAACGTTATTTTACAATCTGAGCCTTCTTTCGGTAATAAAACAAGTCGTTTGACTCACCCATATCACGTTCGTGTCATTTGGAGCTGTTTGGTGAAAGTTATGTTGTAGCGTATCCGTTAACATGAGTATTCGGGGCATTACTTTGCGGTCTCCAAATAACACAAACTTTAGAACTGTTCAAATCATAGAAGCCCGATGTCTTAATGTAAGATTTCATTTGAAGCAAAAGTGGCCTGTAATCCGAGATTTAGCCATAGTTTCGAGTAGATGAGGAGGCCAGTGCGCATGCGCGGACTGTGCTCTCAGCTCCCGGGACCCAAACATGAAACGCAAAGCTGAAAACTATGGATAAATCTCGGATTACAGGCCAAATCTTACATTAAGACATCGGGCTTCTATGATTTGAAAAGTGCTAAAGTTTGTGTTATTTGGAGACTGCAAAGTAATGCCCCGAATACTCATGTTAACGGATACGCTACAACATAACTTTTACCAAACACCTCCAAATGACACGAACGTGCTATGGGTGAGTCAAACGACTTGTTTTATTACCGAAAGAAGGCTCAGATTGTAAAATAACGTTACTTTTCCTTTAAATATATTTTAATGCTCAAACACAGATATATCGTATCTATGCGACTGTTCCAAATCCACTCCTCAGTCTTAGGTGAAATGTGGCTGCCTGAAGGTTACCTTTTAGTTACGTCTTGAAGGCAACATAAAATTAAGTATAAATGTGACCTTCCTATGCTATATGTATACAAACAATGTTAAAGTTGGACGGTGATACTCTGGATGTTAAAGCCTCATCCAGTGAATGTTTCTTCAGGGGTTGCACAGGGGAAATTATTAAACCTGATAATTTCTGTGGTGGAAATAAATCATTTTTGGTAGAAGTTTCTTCAAAAGGGACCCTTTCGTTCATGTGTAGATGCCTAAATGTATGTAAATGGTATATTTTACTTCATTATAGAATGCACATGGAGAATGCACATCCTGATATTGTATAATTGCATTGTAATGCACACAGAAGTTCAGAGTTCATATAACTGAAAGAAAGGTGACTGACGCATTACGAGCATTTGGCTGTTAACTTAACACTGCAAAATAGGAATATTACTCTTTAATATTTTGCAGTGCATAACTTTACAAGGAGCAACAAGTTGACATTGGTTTAGGAATTGTAGCTACAATCTGGGACGAGCCGTTTATTCATCCACATTGCTTTGGCTAACATTGGCAACCATTATCACAACAATACAATGAACTAATGCTGCTTTCAGGATTCAATTAATACTTGATGACTCTTAATGCGTAAAAATTGTACATATTTGAATGAATAAATATTAATTAAGACTCTACCATGCTAGAAATTCAAGATTATTATTTAAATCCTGCTTAAAATGCTTTCTGTCTAATTAGAATGCTACACTTAGCTTCCAACCTACATGGTAAAATCACATTTCTTTGTTGGTTGGTATAGTCTTTATTTAACATGTCAAACTCCAGCTCTGATTACTGTATAATAAACCGAGGGTCAGCAGAAGTACAAAAGTCTAATACCGGCAGGTCTGGTCTTTACTAATCAATATGTGCGTAAATCATGATATTGTTATTTGGGTAATAATTTATTTTTATATAGGCTGTACATTACATTTAACCAGCATGAAAGGACTGATTTAGTTAAAAGAGGGGGTATTATGCAAAATTTCCTTTTTGGAACTTTATACCATGTTATAACCTTCCCTCATCAAAAACATACCTCAACAGATTTCAGATGTCATCCATGCACGTTTGACTGTTTTAGTGATCTCTCCCTATTCGAACCCTCCTTAAGGCTGGCTGTAAGATTCTGTCAGCCCTCAAGCCTTCCCACCCATGCTCCTACAGGACAATTCTCCATAAATGCATAGAAACACGATACAAAACTGTACACAGCAACGTGACAAACCTGATGCGATGTGCAGTAGTTTCAAGCGTGTTGAGACGGCACTCTGAAGGGGGAGTGGGAGACATTGTTTTGAGAGAATATAGCATTTTCAAAACAATAAAAGGTAACATTGTGATCTAATTGTTATCTGTTAGCAGCTAATACCCCATAGAAGTATAATACCCCCTCTTTAGCATGGGCTACTACAAATTTACATTCTCCCCTTCTTGATAGCTGTTATATTTTGTGACGTTTATTAAACATTTGTGTCTAAAATTGGAAAACTGGTGTAGTGTAAAATTGCCACGATACAAAATGACCATACAATAATAGAATGGATGTTTCTGTTGTTGACAAATATGGACTTTGCCGTTTTTGAAAATGGGGTGTCATTTTTCATTTTATGGATTTTACTAATTGCTTATTTTAATGCTAAGACGAGTTCATGTATCGGTTTAACAAAGGAACTGCAAAATAGTTATTTCAACATGAGAACAAGAGAATGACATGTTTTTCTCATTATGTCTAGATGTCTGGAGCGTTTGAACTGTACATAAGATCATTTGTTTCAATGTAAAAATAGAAATGCAAACTTATTTTAATACTTCCTGTCAGTTTTATATGTACAATATGAATAAAAGCTATTCTCTAGGTGGCTTATCTTTGTTTTGCCTATTTATTTAATTTAGTTACAACTTTGGATGAGTAAATGGTTAGTTGTATTTGAAGTGATTCATGCATGTTTGAGCAGTCTTTAATCGCTTATTTTCAAGATACTATCTCGCCGATCAACCCTCATTTTCACTGCTCTGTACTTATTTAGTTCTCCACTTTAATTTTCTTAATCTCTGATACATGTCAACAGCGTCAAATCATCAGAGGTGCCGACAGCTACACAGCTCTTTGTTGCGATGATGTTTATGGCAACGTCGGCTCCCTTTGGGCATCGCTCTGTCCCACCTTGTGATGTTTTGTAGATGTAGTTTTGAAGTTAAAGGAAAAGTAACGTTTTTTTTACAATCTGAGCCTTCTTTCAGCAATAAAACAACTCACCCATAGCAGTTTGGTGTCAATTGGAGTGGTATCGCAGAAGTTATGTTGGAGCCGTTCTGTTCTACTAATGATCCCGTATCCGTTAGCGTGAGTGCTCGGGGCATTACTTTGCGCTCTCCAAATAACACAAACTTTAGCACTTTTCAAATCACAGAAGATCGCTGTGTCAGGGTAGACTTTTAGTAGATTCCAAAACGGCCTGAAACCCGATATCGCAACAGAAAAGTAAAGTTCAGAGCGGTGTTAGCTTCTTTCGGACTAGCGGTGTTTACAAAACAGCTGAGTTCACGCATGCGCACTGTCCTCTCTGATGACGTCATCAAATGAAACTATAGCTGGATATCGGGTTTCAGGCCGTTTTGGAATCCACTAAAAGTCTACCCTGACACAGCGATCTTCTGTGATTTGAAAAGTGCTAAAGTTTGTGTTATTTGGACACCGCAAAGTAATGCCCCGAGCACTCACGCTAACGGATACGGGCTCAGATTGTAAAAAAAAACGTTACTTTTCCTTTAACAGCTACCTTTTACCTTTTGTTCGGTTGGATTGGTTGTTCTAGGGTTGAAATCATCCAAAGGATTCTAGTCAAGGTATATGGAGTTTAAAAACACAGGGGAGCATTTCCTGTATTACCACATGACAGTGGTAATAGTGTTTTCTGTCTGAGAGAAGAACTCAACCTAAATATGCAGGGAATGAAACAAAACAACTCCAGCTATGTATTTGATGAGGAAACAACATTATAACATAGATCAGAGAACAGTTTAATATGGGCCCTTAAGTACCAACACGTTTAAAAAAGCTAAATAATCCAAGTGCTGTAAGTCTTTAATCTTTCCCTCAGGCTCAGTATTTTAAAGGGGCGGGCCATCACATCTGTCACTTAATGACACTGTTCCCAGGGGCTCCTAGTTTTTGCATGAGGTGAAGATAAAAATCAGTTTTACCAATCACTCACTAGAAAGGATAGCCCAGGTCTGAAAGTATTTCACTTAACAATCAGCAATTAATTTTGTGCTTTTGCATTTACAATGATGGTAAATGAAGTCTTTAAAAATAGCTTTAAAAAACCCCAAAAAACAGACTAATTTTTGTTGCTAAAACATTTTTTTCAACCAGCCAGCTGACCTGCATGCGTGGAGATTTTAGTTAGTTAGTTTTTTTTAATGTTTTTTTTCCGTATGTTTAAAGATCCCATGACATGGTACTTCTTGATGCTTTTATATGGCTCCTTAATGGTTCCCTAATACTGTAAATGAATCCTTCTTCAAAATCAACACTCAGTGCATGAGAAACAGAGATAAGATGAGAAAGACTATTTTTTCTCTCTCTGAACAGTCCATTATGGGCGTTGTTGCTTGAATGCAAATGAGGAGAAAAGAGATGGCCTATAGTAGAGGGTGGGAGCGTGGCCAAACTCTCCGCTCTCAGCTCTCAGCTGTACGCTCTGACCCATTTCCGCGTTTTTGCGCGCAGGAAGAGATGAGAAGCGTTCCATTGAAAAATAAACACATTTCCACAGAAAATAAAATTAAACCACTGCTGTTCAAAGGTCCAGAGGCTCAGATAAAGGACTTCCGAGCCTAGAAACACTCGGACGTGCCTCCAGGCAAATAAAAAAACGCATTTCGCATTGCGTAGCTCCTCTGCAGTCCAAACTCTCTGGGCGTGATTTACAGAGACGCTGAGTAGAGACACAGACGGGGGTGGAGCTGCATTTTTCGAGCTGACGTCAATAAGGTGCCTTGTTGAGAATCGCCCGTTTGACCGGTGTTTTTTTCTAACGCAGAAAAGGACCGCAAATGCTCAGTTTAGACATTTCACAACTTTTAGCCATGGTGGGGGGCCCTAAACAGGGTAGGGGAGCTCACATTAACGTTCAAAAACCTCAGAAAGTGAAAACTTCATGCCATGGGACCTTTAATATTGTGACTGGGCTGAGAATTGGATTCATTGCTGATGTTGCACTGAGGGCAAGACGCAACTTGCCTGGTTTACACAAGACCATGTTTCAGATCGGAACGAACGAAAGCAGCCTGGGATTTCCCAGGTTAAGACACAACAGCAAAATTTGACAATGGATTGCTCAACTCACCCGATTTCACAAAATTGAAAAAAAAAAAAAAAAGATTTGTCCTGCTTTATTTATTTATTTTTATTTATTGTAGAACAAAAAGCAGGTAGATAATGGATGCCCTACAACTAGGGTATATATAAATCAGATATCATATATTTATTTGATATTTTTAGCCTACTCACATCCAAATAAATAGCATATATTTATTTTTATGATTAATATAAAACAATATTTAACCTCCTGAGACCCGGGCCATTAATTTGTGTACTTTATAGTGGACATCGAGTTAACCAGTCTGTCTTTTAAGTGTTTTGAGACTCTAGTTTGTGGCTATACTATGATAAAAAAAAAAAAAAAAAAAAAAAGTAAAATAAATGTAAAAAAAATAAAATAAAAATAAATTATAAATACATAAATTATACATTAAAAATGTAAATAAATACTTTAATAATAATAATAATAATAATAATAATAATAATAATAATAATAATAATAATAAATAATACATAATATAGGCCTATAAAAACTAAATAAATAACTAAGAAATTAAAAGGGAGGCTAAAAAATGTTTGGAGCAACTGTAGAAGCTTGTCAGAAATCTTGGTCATCAAAAAAAAAATTTAAAAATTTAAAAAATTGTTTTTGTTAGGTTAACTTCACATGGATTTAATACCAAAATGTCCCCGACGTCCATTACAGAGGACATGTTACGACATTATGAATAAAAATAAAATTAACAAAATGTAAATGCTAAGGTGTTCATTTACCTCCAAATAGAAAAATAAAATAATAATAATAATTTAGATACAGTCTTTTTCTTCAGGTCCCAGGAGGATATGGCAATTTACAAGATCATGACAAGGCAATTTGTAACTATTAGCCTAATATTTTACTTAAAAATAAAATTGAACATACTGTATTAATCTCACAGACACAGGAACAAAAAACTAAGATGCGGAGAGAAATAAATCCGAGATACTGTATTTCTTGTACAAATTGTATATTTAGACGGCCTTTTGATTCGTTTCTTACAGCAAATGCCTGAAAATATGAAAGCATTTCGCTTCCAAAATGCTGTCAGTTTGGCTTATTGTGTTCCCATTTGGTTTTGTGAAGCCTATATTGTATTTTGTGTTGTGTGTCATCAGCTGGTGGCTTGTGTTTGCGGACCTCCCACCGCTGCTGATGGACTATGTAGCGCAGGCAGCACGGACAGAAGGACGCGCACACGGCCAATCGTCCACCGAACACGGGCGAGCCCACGGCAGCGAGACCGCGTCATGCATCCGCTACGAGCCTCCCGACGAACCCCATCCGTGTGACCGCGCTGCTCATCGGGCCGATTTAGCATGCCATTCCCCCCGTCTTTTGCACGACAACAGCCACCGCTTCTGGCTGCCTTTACGTGACCGAGAGGAGCACGCTACGCACCGCCCAGGCCGCGCTCAGCTGCAGCCTGCCCGGAATGAGCATTAGCAGCTAACCAGCTAATGTCACCAGGTACACTCGCTATTTTTTTTGACTTTCTCACCCATATTCGCGTTTAATACACAAATTTTGCGGTTTGGCGTTTATTATCCAAACGTTTACCACGATGTCACGATTTTAAAAGTGTGTTTTATCAGCGAAATGGGCTAGCTGTTGTTAGCCACTATGAAGCTAACAGGCTAATCCATCAGTGACGTAGAAAAGCGCACGGCTGTCGGAGAAGCGGAGGTGACGGGAGCATCTTTGAGCGTAGAGGATGGAAGACGGGTTTTTAAGGAGAACAAATAATACAAACGCAATAAATACGTATCAGCTTGAGTGAAATATCCGAGTTTAATAACAAAAAAATGCGGTTAGTAGCGACGTGACCACAGTGCCCTTGTTTTCGTCGAAATTCATTTGTTTAACCCACTAAATGACCATTAACTTCACCCGTAGCGTTACTCGTCAGTATCTACATGCATTATGTTTAATTCTGCTATAAATGGGAGATGAGAAAGTGGTTAGCCTTCAGTTTTGGTTGGGATGGTGTAAATGGTGAGTACAGTAGCAGCTAAAAGGTAGGCTAATAAAAAAACAACGTACAAATGATAAGGGACAAGTGCATTGCAGCCTGTGACGCACAACATGACCAGATATGGTGTCATAGAAGCAGAGTATAAAATAATTTGGATGGATGTAGAATATCCAATTCAATCCCAGTTCTATAGCACATGTTGTAAACCAGAGTTTTCCAAAGTGCAACATTTATCTTAAAGTCCGCATTACACGTTCCGGACAAATCGCATGGATAAAATGAATACATAATAATTAGAAATGGATTAAATAATAGCGTCTTTAAAATAGATAAATAAAACGATAAAGAAAATCAAATGAGTAAAAGACAAGAGAACCACACAACTCCTGCGGTGTTAAAGCAGACCTATTATGCAAAATTTATTTTTCATACATTTTAACCATGTTATTGTTGGTTTCCTCTTCTCATTTACTCACCGGTTGTATTTGGAGTGATTCAAGCATGTTTGAGCAATCTTTAAGTGCTTGTTTTCAAGATTTTTGCAAATTAACTTCTGTTTTCACCGGCGTACTCTAACTGCACTATACAGGGGGTCCTCGGGTTACGACGTTGATCCGTTCTTAAGACGCGTCGTAACCTGAATTTCGTCGTAAGTCGGATTTTACCTTTGATCTTCCAACCAAAGCACCAATAACCTTTCCATCTCAATAATTAGACCACTACGCTGCTTGGTTATCACTGTCGCTTTCATAGGAGCAGATCAGAGCCCACATCAGGTACTTCCGCCCACATTGGGCACGCACACGAGGCCGTCTTCTCCGCCCTACAACCACAACAGAGCGTATTCTTCCGCAGTGCACCGCGTGCCGTTCGCGTTTGTTTACGTCGCTTACCACGCTAAACCGCGTAAGACGGAATGACGCGTAATATTATTATTATTTTTTTAATGGGGGCGCGTTCGTAACCACGAAACGTCGTAAGTCGAGACCGTCGTAACCTGAGGACCCCCTGTACTTACTTTCCTGCCAGTTTTTTTCTTAATCTGTGACACATACAGCAACATCAGTTTGGTACAAATGAAAGAAAAGCAGTTGCTCGCTAAGGTGCTCTGCAGCTATCCATTAGGAGTGCATGGCAATTTGTTGTGATGACACGGAGGTCAACAGACTTGTTTATTTTATTAAGGTGTATTAGATAACATAATGATCCACGGATATTATAGATAACATAACATCTGTATAGCAGACAAATGCAAAATGTCTTCTTTTAAAACCAGAGAATAAAAGCATGCCTTAAGATGAGACCTAAAACACTCAATCAATCAATCAATCAATTTTATTTATATAGCACATTTAAAACGGCCAAAGCTTACCAAAGTGCTGAACAACATTAAAGGTGATTAAAAATCTCCACTGTAGGGGCAGTATAGACGTGAGGGACAGAGCCTTTCAGAGCTTAGGGCCGGCCACAGAGGAGGCCCTGTCCCCCTTGGTTTTAAGTCTCATTTTAAGCACTATAATCTGGAGCTGGCCCTTGGACATCACGCAGGGTTGTAAATTTGAATGAGGCTTGAGATGTATTGTGGGGCTATTCCATTCATGCTTTCAAAACTAAACCATTTTTGAAATTGGGGTGATGTGATTGCACTTTTTGCTTCCTGTTAAAAGCAGTGCCACAGAGTTCTGGGCTAACTGCAAGCGATAATATGATAAAGTAGAATATGGCTACCACACTGTTGTAGATCATGATTGTAATTTATCATAAGCTCCAGTGTTGACAGAGAGCAAACAGCTTTGCCTGTGGTTTAAATGACACACTGGTGTGCCATTAAATGTGTATTACCAGCTATGTCCCAGGAATACAACCATGACATGTTATAAAAACTGACTGTACGTTATGAATGCTATAATATACACAAATAAAATGAAAAGTAGGCCTGTAATATATTGGCTAGGCTAGAGATGGAGAAGATGCAGTTTATCTTTTAGAATCCAGGAAGCGAATGGCAGATAAGCTGAGCCAATATTTTGAGGGTGATGTATAGGACCCATTTCCCCTAAAATATGTGATTTATATATGCAATTTCTAAATGCAATTTCTTTGTATATAGAGCACTGAGCAGTGCATGTTATATACAAGAATAATGACAAATAATTCTGTCTCATATCAGCCAACCACAATGTTAATACCATAATATAATGTTAATATGATAACCATGATTTTGGACAATGCTAAATCTGTAATGTGAATCATAATACTCATGTTTGAGACCAGGGAAAATGTTACAACACACTTTGGATTAACCATTTTCTAAATGTAGCTTTATTATGCTAATGCTATGGATGGAGGCAGCACTTCATGTCAGAGCTGGTAAATAACTGTTTGAGCTTGATGCTTATATAACCAGTGAGTGCTGCCTGCTCTTCACTCGACCAGATCTGTGCTGATGTGATGCCTCAGCCACTATTATGTTCACTTGGATGTAAAAGCACCAATATCAAAAGTAGGGATACCACAATATTATATTTTATTGTTATGTATTATTGACATTAGGGGTGGGTATTGGCAAAGAAGTCACGATTCAATTCGAATCACGATTCATATGCCACGATGCGATGCTATCACGATGCATCACAATACTTGAATTATTGCGATGCATTGCAATATATTCGACATAATTCAGTGAAAATGTACCAAAAAAAAGAGGATAACTTGAATATCAGTGGCTGTGTATCTGGGTAGTGTCTTCAATTGATACATAACTCTGAGCAACTCAATTCATAAGTGAATTTATTGAATAACAAAAACAAAAAATAAACCAAACCAATAACAAAAAAAGTGCATAGGATTTTTTTCTAAAACAAAAAATGATGTTCAAACATTTGCCATTTTGGAGGTGGCTACCATCATAACAAACAATACCCTTTCACAAAGAAAAAAAGTTCATAGGATTTATAAAAAAAAATTGACTAATAATTAATGTATTAATAATTAATTAATACATAAATTATTAATTAATAAAAATCGATTTTTGGCATCAAGAATCGATGCAGTATATTGTGAAAGTTAGTATCGCGATGTATTGTCATGACGATTATTTTGCACCCCCCTAATTGACATCATATATTAGCATTGCCTAATAGATGACAATTTCAGCTATCTGTAACCAGCTTTAAGGAACCAAACTTTGTGAATGAATAAATTATAAAGTAAATGATCTAAATGGCGAGATAAAACAGCACTTTACATTTAAGTTGACCTTGCTTCTAAAATGGTCACAATTATTATTTTTTAGATTCTTCAATTATTTTGAGACCTGAATGATGACAATAATGGATAACCTGGGTAATTTTGATATCCCTGATCAAACGTCTCACAATATACACATTCATTCTGATAACAATACGTGGTGCTTGGTTCTTTTGTGTCCACTGAAACATTCCCACAGTACGTTTTTAATGATGCCTAGGTCTATAATTAGAAAAACATTAAATGCAATAGGGCTGTTATTGGAGTGATCTATGTTGACTAGGGATGCAAATTATCGGTTAATTCATTAACTGATAGTTGATTGACCTTATCGGTCGATTAACGATTAACTGATAAGCGGCGTTTTTCACCTGAATTTTAGTGTTTCAATAGGGTCTTTAAGAATATAAGCTATAGTAACATAACACTGAGTCATAAATATATTATAGTATTATTATATTGTATATTCCTCAATTAATTATTCCTTAGTAAAAAGCAGACAAATGTATTGATGCTGAATAACAAAATACAGTAATCCCTCGCTCTATCCAATTTTTTTTTTTTATAGTGTAAAATTTTTTTTATAGAGTAACATTGTGTTCTGTCCTGATTGGCTAAGAGACTAGACCAGGACTGAACGTGGACTGGACCAGGTCTGAACCAGGTCTGGACCTGGACTGGACCTGGACTGGACCGGGACTCGACCGGGTCTAGACCTGGACTAGACCAGGATTAAACCACTGGGGCGCGTGCTGGTTTCGCCGCGCCCCGCGCTCCGAGCCGCAGGCCAGCCGCGCGGGGCTCGGGGCGCGGGGCTCGGGCCACGGGCCGCGGCGAAACCAGCAGCGGTACGCATTCCGGGTTAGATCTCGCCTCGCACTTACACCGGGGCTGCTGAGCAGTGCCGTTGGCGCCTGCGGTCGGCTGTGAGTCGAGCTTGGCGCAGCGCGGTTGCCTTCTTTCATGACCACGCGGGTGCGCATGTCCGCGTGTCCGCGGTTAGCGGTTAATTACAATTAATGCATTTTGATCGACCAACGTCTTAATCGACAATTAACCGTTAATCGATTAATTGTTGACATCCCTAATGTTGACTTTTGCAATATATTAAAAAGGTTTCTTTCAGCATGATATCTAGAAGACCATGATCCTTTGCTCCATTACAATGTACAGATTCATTTTCAGTTAAACATATTTAGTCCTTTAGATTTTTTTTTGTAATTGCCAATAATAATTGAGCAAAATGCATTTTTGTGAAAAAGCAACAATATATCATACTGGGTTATTACTATATGTTAATAGACCTTTTTCGCAGCTTTATCTGTGAACATCTTTAGCATTCAAACTAATCTGTTTATGCTAATATCTACATCGTGAAAGTGATTTTAATTTTGTTTCTAGATTCAGTCTGAGTTAACAAGTTACTTATGTTTTATTCATTACCATAACATTAGTTATGCTCAGTAGTAGTTCGCTAATGCTAGTCGTTGTTCGCCTTTAAGCTTTCTTCTTTCTTCCCTTGATAGTTGTGAATTAGGGATGGGCATTCGGTGAAGTTTTCTTCGTCGATTGTCGGGAGAATTAATGAGTAATAATCGGTTAATCGTTAACATATTTTGTATTAAAAAGACAACAACCATTCACTCAAGTGTGTCCGCTTTTACTATGTCTGTCGAGGCTGTGGGAACAGGCGCTTCTCCACGGGAAAGTAAATCTGCAAATCAACATGCGTAGAGGTGGATTAAAGCGAGGCAACACGCATCCTGCAGCCTCTGCTAGCGCGCTCGGAGTTAGCCGCTTTGGGATCCGAGCTAACCGCTGCTAGCCCGCTGTCTCTGTCCTACCTCCTCCACACAACCCAGCCGTATCTGCAGCAATATTTTATTAAGTCGTGAAAACCTTTGCCCTCCACGGCACTGATGGGGAGCATGTCTGTTTCGATCATCTTCGCTATCAGTTCGGTGACCTTCTCTGCTCGTTGAGCACTGCAGCTCCTCCTGGTCTGTGCTAGCGCAGAGTCCAGGCTAGCCTGTGATAGAGATGATGATCCGCCGCCACCTTCTTTTACCAGACTTGGATGCGCGGTGTTCAAATGATGAATCATTTGTGTTGTCGATGAGGTATATTTGTATGCTGCATTGCAGTGCTTGCAGTGCGCTTGGTCATTTTCTAAATGAAAGTGGTCCCACACAACACTTCGCTGCGACCTCTTCATGTTTTGGCAATTGACCTACGGAAGCTCGCATATATCAACTGAGGCGCGCCAACTGAGGCGACTGTTTTTTTTTTTTTTTTTTTTAAATCGGTTTGTCGACGAAAATGAACTTGCTCGGTGAATTTCTTAATGATCAATTATCGGTTAATCGATTAATTATGCCCATCCCTATTGTGAATAAATTCTTCATGAAGAATGTTTATCCTTTGCGGACCTTGTTGGTTGAAGATTTGGGCAGATTTATGAAGCTGGTGGAGAATACGCAAGACATTTTCACAGACATTTCGCCATAAAAAAAACATTATCCAGAAATTCTGCAACCCTACAGAGAGGGACTTCTGGCTGACTAGCATAGCACTATAAACTATAATTGGAGTGGTTTTACAGACTTTAAACCCCTGCATACAAAAAGATCTTGCATAACAAAGACAGTTGCTTTATTAAAGATCCCATGACATGGTACTTCTTGATGCTTTTATATGGCTCCTTAATGGTTTCCTAATACTGTAAATGAATCCTTCTTCAAAATCAACACTCAGTGCATGAGAAACAGAGATAAGATGAGAGAGTATTTTTTTCTCTCTCTGGAACACTCCATAATGGGCGTTGTTGCTTGAACGCAAATGAGGAGAAAAGAGCTGGCCAATAGTAGAGGGTGGGGGCGTGGCCAAACTCCGCTTTCGGCTCTGAGCCCTCAGCTGATCCATTTCCTTGTTTTTGCACGGGGGGAGAGATTTGAAGCGTTCCATTGAAAAATAAACACATTTCCACATAAAATAAAATTAAACCACTGCTGTTCAAAGGTCCAGAGGCTCAGATAAAGGACCGAGCCTAGAAACACTCGGACGTGCCTCCAGGCAAATAAAAAAACGCATTTCGCATTGCCTAGGGCATTCGCAGTCCAAACTCTCTGGGCGTGATTTACAGAGACGCTGAGTTCAGACAGACGGGGGTGGAACTGCATTTGCATTTCTTTTTTTGATCTGACGTCAATAAGGTGCCTTGTTCAAAATCGCCCGTTTGAGCTCCGATTTTTTGTAACGCAGAAAAGGATCGCAAATGCTCAGTTTAGACATTTCGCAACTTTTAACCATGGGGGGGGGGGGGCCCTAAACAGGGTAGGGGAGCTCACATTAACGTTCAAAAACCTCAGAAAGTGAAAATTTCATGCCATGGGACCTTTAAATCAAAATGAATTAGGCCTGTCATGATGACTACAATACTGACTAATCATTTATTTTATAGCTCAGTGTCATGGGTAGTTTCATGGGTACTTTTTCTTTACAACAGTGGGGAGATTTTAGCCATTTTTTAAGTAATACGAGAAGATTTGGGCTGTAGAAGGTAGCATAAATAACTGTTATGGATAATTATCTGTTCATTCCGCTATTTATTTGCTGCAGCTCGGGCTTTTTAATGATGCTGCCTATTTCAAAATGGGTTTGGATTATCCTGTTTTGTATGTGTCATAAAGTAGTTTCAATACTATCGTTTATAACATACATCTTTGTAGCAATATATTGTACTTCAAAATCTGTTATTGTGATAGGCCTAAAAGTAATGAACCATTCCACATTTTCGACTACTAAAATAATTGTTAACAGCAGCCCTAATACTGACATATATTTTGTGCTTAAAGCTGCACTAGATACAAGATTAGAGGCTGTGGTCTGTGTGTATGCTATGACTGTTGCTGATGCGTCTCCGAGTAAGTCGTCACAGTGTCTGTTCTCCTCTGGTGTAATATCTGGCTGTACTCCAGGACGCTTCAGTGGCAGTGGACCAGACCAGCATGTTGATTATGCTGCCTTGATGATTTCACAAGATAAAGAGCTTTGTTTTCTGTATGGCCTGTGCTCCGTGTAATTCATATGTTTGGGAGAATCGTTAGCTTTCCCTAAATAGCTTCTGTAATGAGAGACGTTTCAACGTTAGCTTGTGTTCAGTCAAGTAAAACAGACGGCAATGGTTTGATTCAGATAGTTCCATCATTTAAGGAAGCATTTTGTTATCAAAAGCACAAATTATGGCATTTTGCAAGTCACACCTCTTTTAAGAATTAATTTTTAGATTGTTGCTTTACTTTAGCCTGTGAGTGAGGAGCACCCTGAACTGTACCTTGCGGAGAGACTGCTTTCGTGTTGAATTGATTTGAAATTATAATCAGTTGAATGGTTGTGTCTGGTTAGTTCTGGTTGGTGTCTTGGTATTCACTGCCACTTGATTCAAATCATATGCTCCTATTATAGGGTATGTGATAGAGTTGGGCGGTATCCAAATTTTGATACCGTTAAACCGTGTCCACATTTTCCCGGGGTATACGGTATTACCGTTGCTAAGGCTAAAAAAAAAAAAAACACATCGTAGCACTACAGTGGAGTCGCCTCGCTAAATGGCAGCTTGCACATATACCGTTCAGAAACAGAATAGCAAGCATTACATAGGCCTAATGATACTGAAAACATAACAAAACATGTACAAAATTAGTAACTTTTATTAACAAATGTTTAAAGTGCAAATACAGCAGCCAACCGACGGAACGAAATGACATTGTCTGTGGGCTAAAGCTAACAAACCAACAGGAATCAAATAATTAAAATACTTGATCTTATCAAATAAGAAAATCTGAACAATAAATAACAAGACATAACCGAAAATGTGCATATATAACCCTGTCCTGAGAACGCAGTGGAAAATACTGCTCGTTTGTATATTTTTAAAATCTATTAACATGAATCAAATAAATTAAACGTACAACTATACAACATCCTGAACCGTTTTCGTCCGTCAGAAAAAGCTACTCCTTATTGAAAATAAAAATATTAAGCTATTGAATGCAAAACCAGCATGTTCACTTTTTCCGGCTCGAGTAGGGCACGTTGTGGATTGACAACTTTGCCCGCGGTGCTGAAGACCCGTTCCGATGGAGCTTGTGGCACAAACGCACAGGTATTTTATCAGAGGAAAGCGCCTGACTCCATTGGATTTCCACCAAAGAAGGGGGTCTTCATCTGCCAGAATAACAGCCTCGTGTGGAAGTTGTGTTTGTAATAAGAAACCCGAAAACTTCTCACATTTCAGACTCAAAAACGGTGAGTTGTTTTTATTAACACGCGAGAATATCAGAAAAGGCGCTGCGTTAGAACACAAAAGCAGCGTGTCAAACGTCACGCCTTTCTTAAAGGACCGCAACTATTATCAGAAGCAGTGACTTTATAACCAAATGCTTAACCAAGAACTGAGCAAAACCCGCATGGCAAAGCTGTAACAACACGGTTAAGAAGGTGAATTATGCATACATTCACGAGTGCACTACACTCGCTCCTCCACAGTGCCGCTGTTATCTCTCGACGGGTAGGATGTTTCACCAGAACACCGCCACAGTCTGCATGCACGTTTTACACACAGCCTCGTTGACATTTCCCGGCTCTCCCTTGTCATTTGGCCGAAATCGGAAATGCTGCCAAATTGCAGATGTTGTGTTTTTCTTTGGGACCAACTCAGCGCGGTCTGTCATGTTGTCTTTTCCTTCTCCCTTAGAAGGTAATGTCACGTGACGAGGCAACATCCAGGAACTTCATCGAACGTCATCTCTCCGACAGTAATATTAGTTTTAAACTGTAATAGTATTAAATTAACAAACACAACCACACATACATAGGTGCTGGACAAACACTCTTTATTTAGGCATTAAATTAATTATAGTTAATATTATATTAGGGCAAGATTTTTTTTTAATGACGGTAATGAATCTGATACCGTTGCTATTTTTAGATACCGCAGTATACCAGATTACCGTATTACCGCCCAACCCTAGTATGACATTCCATATTTATTTTACAGGAATGTAGAGGCCAATAAATTACTCTTATAATTAGATTAGATTAAACTTGATGCATAATCATGCTTTGCACATGTAGGTAACTACATTATCATTTAGATTTTTGAAACACCCTTTAAGCGTCATCACTAGGGCTGGGCGGTATACTGGTGCATACCGAATACCGGTGTTTTTTTTTTTTTTTAACAATATGAATTTTTCATTTACCGCAATACCGGTGAGTGTGTGCGTACAAAACGTCGAGAACACAGCGGTGGAATGTTGTGCCAGAACGTCATGCCGGGGAACTGTTTTGCAGTGGCACGAGGGCGGTGGAAGCGTAAGCTGTGTCCCAATTCGAGGGCTGCAGCCTCCGCTGCTTTTTCAGCCGCTTTTCGGCGGCTTCGAAGGCTGTGAAAGCTGTAGCCCTTGAACTAGCCTCCGCGGAACGCAAGGGAATTGGGACAGGTCCACAGAGCCACTCGCAGCGCCCAGACATGCTGCTAACGCTAATGCTAACAACACGCACCACGCAAATGACCCACACGGATCAATAACATGGCTAGAGTGTGTGTTGAGCGGTGAACAACATTATACGGTGAACTTGTACTGAAAAGAGGAGCCGTGTCAGTTGTGTGGAAGTACTTCGGCTTTAAAAAAATCTGACGCTGAGCAAACAAACATATTCCGTAATGTTGTCGGGCTAAAGTTGTAGCGACTCAGACGTCACTCAATGACGCGTTTGCTAAGGGGACCTCCTACAACAAGAAAAGCAAACGGAACGATATTACCAACACTATTACTATCCATTTAGACATGGAACCACCTAGTCCTATTGAGAAAGGAGCTTCTTTCTTTTCTTTATTTCATTCGTTAAAACAAAACTAAAAATAACAGATGCAACACAATTGCATCTATACAATTATAACTCAAATATGAATGAAAAGGGAACAGAAAGAAGCATAAGCTTATGATATCTGCCCCTTATCAACTCAAAATTATATTACAACAAAATAATAAATATATAATAAAACAATCTTTTTACTACGCAGTACTACTATATCTTTTCATTAAATCAAGGAGATGATTAAAGCACTGGACCCAGATATGTTTTACCAAGTCAAATTTTCTGCAGTAATTATTCTCTAAATTATTAGGAAAATGCATGACAAGGAACACCTTGTCATGCATGAAAAAAAAAAAAGATTTTTGATGCCAGCCTGTTTCCTTAGGGTGAAGGATTACAAGAACTTCAGCAGGTGGAAAGTGTTCATATATTCAAGTCACTGTATCAGGTTTGTTTCTCAGAGTGTGGTGTTTTGAGCTTCTTTCCTTAATTTCGTAATTTTTTAAAATTACATTTTATGTAGAATACATTTAGCATATGACTATTTGACTATTTCATGTAAAAGCAGCCATATATTATCCAGACTTAATTGAATCGTAAAAGGAGGATGGCATTAGGTATCCAAGAGAGACATTGATAATTAACTTGAATCACATGACCATAGTAAGAAGGTCTGGCCAGACTTGGCTCACCCTGCTTCTCTTATGGGCCTGAGCAGCTGCAGGCTAAGCTTGTGTTTTTGGTGTCGCTAAGGCCATAGTCCAAGCTTTATCCCGAACAAAGCTGTGCTCTAAGGTTCTTAACTCCCTCTCAGTAGCTGTCCTGGAGGAGCCTACAAATTGGCTCAGTGAAGTTTAATGAGTCGCTTTGTCTCTGGACACAGTGCTCCTTACAGGACAGCTATAGTTTTATAGTGGGGGTGGTGATGTCCTGGCCTGGGTCAGACTGATGAAATTGCTTTAAAAGCCTGTCTTTAAATACAGTGCCAGAGCTGCAACTGGTAGTTTATACTTTATTGCTTCGCGTATATTAGATATTCATAATAATCATGCTTAAAGCAATGTGAGGTGAATTGAGATTGAAGTTATTGGCCTTTTTTGGAGTACACAATAGGTTTCCCCATGAACCCCAAACATGCACAGTGCACACTAGGGTAATTCTTATGATAGGCATTCCTGATCCTGGTTCAGACTTTGAGAACACTGCTCAGAGCTGATTAGTTGCACTGGTTGAAGGATCATCGACTTTCTCTGACTATCCATTACTCATAACTGTCAGTTTAATGTTTCATGCTGTACTTCTATTCACTTCTAATTTTTTAAAATGCCAATGGCATTAACAGACTATATTTTCTTCTGTCAGGTGGAAGCCAGCCCAGACTCCAGGTCCATAAAGATGTCTACACTGTGTGGGGGCTCCAGGTTTGAGGAGTGACTCTGACAAAGCGGCTGCACTCAGTCCAAGATGGAGAAAAAGAAAATGTGCCCTCGCCTGCTCGACTACCTGGTGGTGGTTGGAGCGAGGTAACTGATCCCATACTTTTTAGACCCACATTTTAGCAAAGGTGTCCCGCTGTTCCAGTGAGCAAAGTTGCTGTATTATTTCTATTTAGTAGGATAAGATGTAACCCTTCCATGTGCCCCTGACCCTATTGTTAAAGGAAAAGTAACGTTTTTTACAATTTGAGCCTTATTTCGGTAATAAAACAAGTTGTTTTACTCACCCATATCACTTTGGTGTCGTATGGAGCATTTTCGGAGATGTTTCAGATTAGCATTAGGCTAACGCCGTTAGCCTAGCGCGACTTGTAGCCATAGCTCGGGGCATTCCCCGAGCATGTAATATGCCCCGTGCGGGCATATTACTTAAGCACTTTAGCACTTTTCAAATCATAGAAGCTTGATGTTTTTAGTCTACGATTTCGTTTGAATCAAAAGTGGCCTGTAATCCGAGATTTATCCATAGTTTACAGCTATGTGTTCCATGTTTGGGTCCCGGGAGCTGAGAGGACACTCCGCGCATGCACACTGGCGTCCTCATCTACTCGAAACTATGGCTAAATCTCGGATTACAGACTACTTTTGACCAAACGAAATCGTAGACTAAAGACATCGAGCTTCTATGATTTGAAAAGTGCTGAAGTTTGTGTTATTTAGAGCCCGCACGGGGCATATTACATGCTCGGGGAATGCCCCGAGCTATGGCTATAAGTCGCGCTAGGCTAACGGCGTTAGCCTAACGCTAATCTAAAACATCTCCGGAAATGCTCCATATGACACCAAAGTGATATGGGTGAGTAAAACAACTTGTTTTATTACTGAAATAAGGCTCAAATTGTAAAAAACGTTACTTTTCCTTTAAGAATCACTAATTTAAAGGAACCAAAATGTACTCTGCTTTTCCACTGCTGGTTCTTTTGAAATTGTTTGAATGGTCAGCAGAAGGCAATGGCATACAAATCAGCCATCAACAAATATTTTTACCTCTTCTTTTTATGATGACTTGTCATTTTCAGTTTGGCGAACGTTGGTTTGAGCAAAAGTTTGATGAGCTCAAACTGAGGGGAAATGGCTGGTGTAATTTGTAGTCCATGTAGCATTACTAACAATGCACTAATCTGACAGATTGTCCTCGAGTGTTTTTGAGGCTTGACATTTGCATGTAATTATGGGCTTTCAGAGCTCCAGAGTATTAAATGGTCCTAATTAGCAAATTGGAAGCTATCACATTTTATTTTTAAAGGCTTTCAGCCAAGACCAAACCTTTCTGGGACAGCCCAGAAAGGGAAACATTGGGTGTCTGTAAGGGAAACATTGGGTGTCTTTAAATATTTAATATATTCCCAAACAATTGTAAAATATTTTAAAATGTGCTTATTTCTTGTGAGACAATAGATCTTTTCATTAGGCATCACATTACAGCGATTAGACTGATGCTATATTAGCCTTAACCCTAACCCCTACCCCTCCTTGAACTGCCACCTTAACGTGGTGGAGGGGTTTGAGTGCCCGAATGATCCCGGAAGCTATGTTGTTGGGGGCTTCATGCAGGTCCTGGGGGAGGGGTCAGACTAAGAGCGGTTCAGAAGCCCTTATGATAAGAAATATAGCAAGGCCAGTTACGTCGCCTGGATTAGCGTTACTGGCCTGGAGTGGGTGCTCGACAGCAAGTGTCTGGTGGCCGTGCCTTCCCCCACGGGGCCTGGTTGGGCAAAGCCTGAAAGAGTGACTGGGGCCGTCCTCCCGTGGACCCACCACCCGCAGGATCCATAAGGGACCGGTGCAGGGAGTTCTAGGCGGCAGTCAAAGGCAGGGGCCTCGACGACCGGATCTCCGGACATGGAGACTCCTGGACGCCTCCCTTGGAAGGTGTTCCGGGCATGTCCCACTGGGAGGAGGCCCTGGGGAAGACCCAGGACACAACGGAGGGACTGTGTCTCTCAGCTGGCCTGGGAACGCCTTGGGGTCCCCCCAGAGGAGCTGGAGGAAGTGTCTGTGAAAGAAGTCTGGGAGTCCCTGCTTAGACTGCTGCCACCGCGACCGGGCCCCAGATAAGCGGAAGAAAATGGATGGATGGATGTGTTACATGGCATAGTGCTGATGCAACTATATGCTTCTCACAAGTGTATGTGTGTTTGACAGGCAGCCGAGCAGTGACAGTGTGGCACAGACCCCTCAGCTGCTGCGGCGCTACCCTCTGGAGGACCACACGGACTTCCCTCTGCCTCCTGATGTGGTGTTCTTCTGCCAACCCGAGGGCTGCCTGAGCATTCGGCAGCGCCGCGTCAGCCTGCGGGACGACTCCTCCTTTGTCTTCACTCTCACAGATAAGGACTCAGGCATCACACGCTACGGCATCTGTGTAAACTTTTATCGCTCATTCCAGCGCGGCCACCACCGGCCTCGACCTGATAAGAGCCGTGATTCTGGGGCACAGGCGGAGACCAGTGAGAGCTCAGACACCAGCGGCACAGGGCCCACCTCAACTCTGTCTGCCCCACACTCTGATCTGCCAGCCCCGGGGGAGGACGGAGATCAGCCCTCTGACATAAACACCAGTAAATCTCTTCAGCACAAACGCCGCAATGCCAAAATGGCCGCCCGCAACCGCAACAGCACCCTGACGTCCCTGTGCATCCTTAGCCACTACCCATTCTTCTCCACCTTCAGGGAATGTCTGTACATCCTCAAGAGGCTGGTGGACTGCTGCAGTCAGAGGCTCACCCAGCGGGCCGGCCTCCCCCGTGCCGCACAGAGGTCAGTCATGTGTACCGCACTCGCATTGCTCTATTACTACTGTATGTGGTACTCCCACTGCTGCTGTGTCTGTGGGCTCTTATTTCTCACCGGCCAGCAATCACTACCTCATTCACACCTGCCCTGCTCTGATGACCTGTCATGAAAATGACTATTTTGACTAGGAATGCACCGATGTGAAAATTTTCACCGATACGATATCCGATATTAATGTTGCTGATATTAACCGATACCGGTAGTTATTTATTTTTAATTCTGAGATAACATTTTATACAGACTGAAAATCATGCAAAATGAATTCTTCTTTTATTTTCAAAACGTGTTTTGACTTTTTATTTTTATTTTTTCAATTTCAAATTTTTTTTTTTATAGTGTAACATTGTGTTCTGCTTCCTGATTGGCTAAGGGACCTTTGCCGATTGATGTTATAGATGGGGGACGCGGGGGGCGGGACCAGAGTGGAACTAGACCAGGACTAAACGCGGACTAAACCAGGTCTAGACCAGGTCTAGACCAGGTCTAAACAAGGTCTAAACCTGGACTGGACCAGGACTAAACCTGGACTAAACCAGGACTAGACCAGGTCTAGACCTGGACTAAACCAGGACTAGACCAGGTCTAAACCAGGAATAAACCACTGCATGCGGCTCTTTGCCTGGTTTCGTGCGGCTCTGCTATTAGAAGCAGCAGCTTCACCAGTGTACCCTGAGCCTTTACAACCGAACAGAGGTGAGTGAGTTTGTGGAAATGCAGCTGGCAGATGGATCCCTCTGTAAATGATCTTTACCTGTTCTTTTCCTGCCTGATTTGCTCTTAGTCGTGTTTTTGAGTCACGGATGAAGCTAGCAGCAACGCAGTCCCGAGGAGGACCATGGACGCGGTCCCGAGGGGAGGCACACAGTCCGAGCACATCAAACCTCGACATGAATAAACGCATGCAAGAGCCACATGAACCCAGGCAAAGAGCCGCACGCGGTGGTTTAATCCTGGTTTAGACCTGGTCTAGAGGAGGCACGGTTTGGGCACGGGTCTCGTGCTCGCAACCCCGGGTGGGACGTGCGGTCTCGCGCCAGCCATGAGCGCACGTGTCTGTGCGCACACTCATACCCCCCCCACGCTTCACTATTAATACATTTTGTTGAAAAACTACAAACGTTTGAGTGTTTAAACGAGAGAAATGTGAGAAAACGTTAATTCGAGGGATTACAGTACTGACAAATATCGATAGTTAATATTGGCCCACTTTTACACATCGGGTCGATACCGATATGTTAAAATTTGGGCAATATCGGCCGATACCGATGTTAATGCTGATATATCGTGCATCCCTAATTTTGACATATTGTTCAGTAAATGATAGATAGGATCAGTACTTTTTATTTGTACATTGGGTTGCTTTGTATTACAAGATTTGAGCTGTAAAGGTTGAATTAATAACTTATGACTTATTATACAAATGTGTTCAATTTATGCCATTTATTATAGTTTGCTAATGCACAATTAGAAAACAGATTATCCTTCTATTTGTGGCAAAAAGATTTATTTATTTAATATTAACATCTATATTTTCTTTAGCAATATTGCCTATCAATGTTATTGTGACAGACCTACTGCTCTGTTATTACTGTTACTGTGGCACTGCCTCTGCTGCTGTGTCAAGGCTCTTGTTACTCAGACGCAGGAGTCAAATGTTATTATTGTCCTTAATGCACTCCGTCAAACCAGATAAGAGCTGTGTAATCATTCTGCTCCACATTCATTTTAGAGGCCATAATGGAACAGCACATGACGTAGACTGAAGTCAGACTGTTGGTATGACGATAGTCAATTTATCCATGGATCTTTTCTTTATCTTACCTTTTTAAAATACCATTTAAAATCTATGTCATTACAAAACAACAGAAAATAAAGTCATCTCAAATATTTGCACGTTACTACACGTTTTACAAATTCATCAATCCATGCTTCTCACCTCTAATTTGGGGTGTTACCAGTGGCGGCTGGTGAAAAAAAAATCTTGGTGGGGCTGATGTGCCAATAGATTTCCCTGCCTGTTATTGTGTTTGTTATGTGAGAGAGACTAACCAGAGTTCTTATTACACATTTATACTAGTGTGGTTACACCTTTTAGTACAGTATTATGGCTATTAACATGCACAGTACACATGAAATTATTCTTATTAGTATAATGTGAGTAAACTCTTAAATGAACTACTTTTGTACTATGTCTTGTGTTTAAAGGGTTAACCTCAAACAAACATGACACTCAATGACCACAACAAAGTTATAAGTAAATATGAACTACAGTGGTACCTCACCTTACAAAAGACCCTACATACAAAAAATCCAAGTTGCGAAACGCCTTCACGTCAAATTTTGGTCTCTAGATACGAAAGAAAATTCAAGTTACGAAACGCGAAATCTCAAAAATTCAATTAATGCGCGCTCAGATGCACGCCCCGAAACGTAAATACACTTTATCAACACACAGAGGTGGCCCGTGTTGGGAGAGGTCCACGAGGTAGGACAACTTTGTATTTTGCAATTGTTCTACATGTTTTAGGGCTGTAAATGCCTCACCACACACATTCTACGCTTTTCTCAGACTGGAGTTGGGCTTTTCTTGCATTTCTCTCTCGTTTGAACACTCGAATTTTCATAGATTTTCAATGGAATGTGTTGATAGTGAAGCGTGGGGGTAGACAGGTAGACACGGCTCAATATAGCGCCGAACGCGCGAGGGGAGCGGAGACACGGGATTACTATCGCAACAACACATCATCAGTATGGTAAAACTCACCTCTCTCACGACAGTCTAAACTCAGCTCACGCTCCCTTAGTGAGTGAACAATCCAACGCTTGGTGAATTCTGTTTCACAATGATAGGAAGAGCCGACATCGAAGGATCAAAAAGTGACGTCGACACGGCGCAAGAGTACACCGGGACTGCGGGCGCGGGATGGAGCCGCGGGCGCGGGGTGATTTAATCCTGGTCTAGTCCCGGTTTGGTCCGGGTGTGGACCTGATCCGGTCCTGGTTTAGACCTGGTCTAGACCTGGTTTAGTTCTGGTCTAGACCTGGAAGTCACATAGAAGCAGAGCCCGCCCCGAGCGAGACCCCGCGGTCTTGCCCGCCGATAGAGCACCTTTCTCGGCCTGTTAGCTCACAGTGTCAGCCCCCCGGCTCTGGAAGTCACATAGAACCAGAGCCTACCCCGCCCCGCTCTTATTCCCGCTGAAAGAGCGTCTTTCTCGGCCTCTTAGCTCTAGCGCGGAACGCGCAAGGAGCGCGGAGACACGAGCAACGCGCTCCTCCAACGGCACTGCCATGTCCCGGGATAATCCTGGTTTAGTCCAGGTCCAGTCCAGGTTTAGATCTGGTTTAGTTCTGGTCTAGACTTGGTTTATTCCAATCAGGATGCAGAACACAAATGTTACACTATAAAAAAAAGTTACACTATAAAAAAAAAAACCTTGGAACGGATCAGGCCTTTTCCATTGAAATAGCGACTCAACTTACGAAAAATTCATGTTACGAAACCACTTCTGGAACGAATTAATTTCGTAAGGTGAGGTACCACTGTATATTACATCTAATGAAAAAAAGTGCTTTCAAGCATTTAGATAAAGATCTCAAGGGTAAACCTCAACACACAAAATGTTTAACAGTCACAATATTCTTATGGGCCCAAATAAACAATTTATTCTATAGCTGGCAAAACACTCAAATAGTCAATTCTCCAACCCCCAGTTCTACCCCTGCAGGCCTGGTTCGTAGCTTGGGTACGGAACTGGCTCCTTCACCGCAATGGCAAACAAACAGCAAAAAGGGGTACCTCTATAGCTCCTCTGCCACTCGCGCGTTGAGAAGTTGTAGGCAGCACCTCTCCGGTGTAGCTGGCAGGTCGCTAGCTTACTCGCAAAGTCCATCTGAAAACTTAACTTATCTGGCAATAAAGCATCAAATTCACCTTCCGTGAATCAGACTTGGGACAAGCTGAAAACGTGACTTCTTCCAAAAGTGCATGTCCCAAATAAGACTAAGACTAAAACAATTCAGATGTCCTTTCACAATAATTCATCTGCGTATTCCCTGCGGATTAATACGTGGATACGCCTATCACGTGACTAATCAGTCTGGGACACGGCTAATAGCAATCCAAACTTCCTGTAGCAGGTGCTGAATTTACGGCGCCCCAAAACCATTTTATTCGGCGATGCTGATAGGAATAATATTTTTTTCATTTTCCCCTAGCAACCACACACGATTGGCTATTTTGCTATAGTTCGAGGGCGCTCTGGACGCGAGCCCCAAGAAGAGAACCAACTATGTAATTCACTGTTGAATAAGAGTCATTTGGTGGAAATGTTGTTTGAATAATTCAGATTACTTGCCTGGAAGAATCCATGACTCATCGCTGTAACAGCGGTGAGTCTGGTAACGCTTGATTCAGAATGCGCTGCGGTTGCGCGTAGACAGACAGCTAAGTGAACCAATCAGAGATTGCGCCATCTTGATTCAAAACTGAGGAGGAACTTCCGCTGTCTAAGAGTGACTTTGCGGGCAAAGGCGGGTGCACTGACGTCACCATCTTTGAACGAATCAGAATCGCGGAATCCGTTTTTAACCGGGGGAGCGAGGGTGGAGCGAGGGTGTCCAAATGGTATCGCGGTGTATAGGAAATACAGAGAGATATCATTTGGCTGGCCAGGTAATCAGATTACATGTAGAGACATACAAATAATTAAAACTGACATTGATTAAAAAAAAAAAAAAAACACATATTTTTAGTATTATACATTTTATATTTTTCCTCTCCTCTTTGGGAAGGGCGGCACCCAAGCGCCCCCTATGGGCCAGCCGCCACTGGGTGTTACATAACTCTATACCGACTGAAAACACGAGAGGCTGATGGCTGTCTTGCACCATTTGTTTATTGTAAAAGCCTAAATGACATGGTGAGATGTGTGCAAAACCTTTCTTTCTTTTCAAAATGCCTGAATTTATCCCAGAAGGCCAATTGAGATTACAGTGTACAAAAATGACAATAGCGGCAGCAATCAGCAGTGAAATGTCAGAACACAGGTCAACAGGATTAGAGAGGCCACCCACAGACACACACTCACACACACAGATTATATATGGAGCCCACTGCAGCAGGAGGTATCAGGACACCAACACACTGCCCCGTTTGATATTCCTCTGAGTCAGACTACAGTAACAACGAGGATGAAAAATTACATTCACGTAGTACAGACTTAGCAGTTTTTATGCAGAATAACAAGATTTTGTTGTTTGTGGAAGAAATTATATCGCAGTTGTTGCGATTTGCTAATTGCATCCATTCAAGTTGCGATTTTGTTTCTATTGAGATTAATCTTGCAGCTCTATAAAAAAGTTTCTTTATTCTAATTCTCATAAAGCTCATGATCATTCACTTATCTAATTCTTATAACGCTCAAGATCATTGATACTAGTTTCAATTAGGGACGATAGCCAAATCCCTCAGTACGATATTTTCAAGATATGCATGTCACAGTACAATATTGATTTCAATATTTTGTGGAGGCTAACTGAATTGTGAATATCTTTTTAAGATGCCTTGACAGTCCTAGTCATAATCGAAGGTACTAACTAAGATTTAAAAGTGCTTAATACCATCATTTCTGTAAAAGCAAAGAGACTCGAGATTTGTTGGCCCACGATATTATTGTGAGACTTTTGACGACACAATATCACAGTATTGCGGTTATTGTTACATCTCTAGTTTCAGTGCAATTCTGGGCTATTCATATCTGATTTTAAATACTTCTGACAACCCTAAACTCTAGTGCATTTAGTTCTGCACAACCTCATTCACACATTAAATATTTTTTGTATAAGACAAAACAAAACAACAGTGTGTCTCTGTTTTACTTCTAAATTCATGTTCTTTAATAGGTGTTGCCCCGTAGTTAGGTTGGCATTCATACCACAGGACTACGTCAGTCATTTTGAGACCAATTTCTGGCTCATATGATTTACCAAAAGTCTTAGTTTTGTCACCAAGTAGTGCTTCAATTGCCCTTTCACTACTGTCCAATACCAAGCCAAACCAGCACCTAAAATGTGACCAACAGAAAGGGCAAAAGGACACGTTTACTGTGGTTTACTCGGCTTCTGTCTCCCATCTGTTGATTTCACAATTCACTGTGTATGATACGCAAGCATTACCACAAACCTGCTCCACCTCATCAGCTATGCCCAATAATAACCCGTCTGGTTGGATCAGTATTGCAACTAGAATGTCCACATTAGGGTTGTCAAAAGTGTTGAAGGTCAAATACTAATCCATATTAAAACTAGATTTTATATTTGAGCAAGTATCAGTGCCAAGTTACATTCACAGGACAGAAATGAATCATTCTGATACAGCTCGAGATCATTCTAAAGTTATTCAGAAAAAAGTACAAGAGCACATAGACTAGTATACACCCATGAACCACT
Source organism: Paratrypauchen microcephalus (assembly GCA_036785185.1). NCBI lineage: Eukaryota > Metazoa > Chordata > Actinopteri > Gobiiformes > Gobiidae > Paratrypauchen > Paratrypauchen microcephalus. The sequence goes on from JAVJIX010000289.1 coordinate 484,288, forward strand.
ATGGAACCTACCTGGACCACTAAGGGATTACATGGCGACATGCTAAAAAATAAAAGAAAGTACAATGATTTAATATGGAAATGTACTTTCTACTGTCTAAAGAGTGTTTTTATCATCATTGTGGTATCGGAATCAGTATCAAGTCTATTCCTTATTATTGAAATTTAATTTGAAATGTTGGTATCATGACAACACTTTACATGCACTAAGGACTCTTGTATTCACCTGTTTGTTCTCATACATGCACTATTACTAGAGAATTATTAAAAGAATTATCACTTTTCTGAATTGATTCCAAGTAAAAGATTTCGTACTCCCACATAATCAAATGTGCTGCAAGTGTATTTAAATGTTGAAATGTCAGTTGTAACCTGCATTCTGGCTTTAGTGAGTCCAGAAACGATGGAGCAGCCTATTGGTCTGATAACACATGCTTGATGCCTGTGCTGTGACACTGTTCTTTTGGTACTGTGGTGGATGACAGAAAACATGACAGCTACAGTATTTCAGAGCTGCTAAGTGTTAATTAGGCTGTCAGTGTGAGAAGACTGCCTCTCACTGCCACTCTATGGGCTTTTTATTGCCTCCACATTTACACTCGCACTATTTACACTGTTATGTTGATGGATACAAATAAGATTTTGAAGAAGTTTCTGCTTGACAATGTAGAGCAGGTTTTAGAGGTAGTTACCTGGATCTGAAACCTTCTCTGCATTGGACGGAAGGTTTTTAAAATCTCAGCTCCTTGACTTATTTGGATCGTTTAAGCTCCCATCTAAGTGTCTTTCTGAAAACTAACAATAGGGTGACGTCCATCAGGAGATGTTTAAAGAATAGTATGGATCCTAAAGATGCTTCAACCCACTGAGTCCCTTCTCTCACTTATTATTCCTCTTTGACAAACTGTTTAGGACCGTCGCAGGCAGTTTCTACACAGTTCTCAGTTATTTACTTCTGTGTGTTCCTGACATCTCAACAAAATGCCTTTTTGGCTTTCTCAAAAGCTGTTTTTACACTAGATTGTGAAGGGGTTTTACCTAAAAAAACAAAACAAAAAAAACATTAAATTTAAAAAAAATCTGGTGCAGCACTTTTTTAAAGGTCCAGTGTGTAGGATTCGTGGCACATAGGTGGATGGTGCTATTGCACTTCCTGTTTTAGCTACGGCAGACCTCGAGGGTCACCTGGGTGCGCCGTAACACGGACAGCTCGTGTACCCGCGCACAAACCGCGCGCCGCTACTGTATAAATAAAACGCGGTCCCGTTCACTGTTTTTTTTTTTTCTTTTTGCATGAAAACACACATTCCCGATCGTGTACCATGACAATCTACACATCAAATGAAACCTTACAGTCTCCTCTTTTTGACTATGCAATTCATTTCCCGGCACAACAATCACTCCCCGAGCACATGGGGCTTTTATATGGAAAAGCACAAAATGAGCTTTGTTACTTAGCTTACCTTTGAAGGCTCTGGACAGGTCAAACTCTGTATTTCACCATAAGCTTGGTCTCAATCTGTCCATAAGGATCCAGCGAATAAAATCCAGTAAAACAATTTAGTCCAAAACACGTGTTGGATCCATTACGACTAGGGATGTCAACAATTAATCGATTAACGGTTAATTGTCGATTAAGACGTTGGTCGATCAAAATGCATTAATTGTAATTAACCGCTAACCGCGGACCTGCGGGGTCATGAAACAAGGCAACCGCGCTGCGCCAAGCTCGACTCACAGCCGACCGCAGGCGCCAACGGCACTGCTCAGCAGCACCAGGTGTACGCGCGAGGCGAGATCAAACCCGGAATGCGTGCCGCTGCTGCTGGTTTCGCCGCGCCCCGAGCCCCGCGCGGCTGGCCTGCGGCTCGGAGCGCGGGCCGCGGCGAAACCAGCAGCGGCACGTGGTGGTTTAATCCTGGTCTAGTCCAGGTCTAGACCCGGTCGAGTCCCGGTCCAGTCCAGGTTCAGACCTGGTCCAGTCCACGTTCAGTCCTGGTCTAGTCTCTTAGCCAATCAGGACAGAACACAATGTTACACTATAAAAAAATGTTACACTATAAAAAAAAAAATTGGATAGAGCGAGGGATTACTGTATTTTGTTATTCAGCATCAATACATTTGTCTGCTTTTTACTAAGGAATAATTAATTGAGGAATATACAATATAATAATACTATGATATATTTTTGACTCAGTGTTATGTATACTATAGCTTATATTCTTAAAGACCCTATTGAAACACTAAAATTCAGGTGAAAAACGCCGCTTATCAGTTAATCGTTAATCGATCGATCAACTATCAGTTAATGAATTAACCGATAATTTGCATCCCTAATTACGACGTGTGATCCGGCAACATGCTTGTCGTTTTTTACTCAAAACCACGAGCCTTGCCGAAGGCGAAGGCGGAGCCCAAATGTCCTTCTGCGGCTCTCGTAGTTAAAGGCAAAGTAACGTTATTTTACAATCTGAGCCTTCTTTTGGTAATAAAACAAGTCGTTTGACTCACCCATATCATGTTCGTGTCATTTGGAGCTGTTTTAAGAAAGTTATGTTGTAGCGTAACCATTAGCATTTGTTTTCGGGGCATTACTTTGCGGTCTCCAAATAACACAAACTTTAGCACTTTTCAAATCATAGAAGCCCGATGTCTTAATGTAAGAAATCGTTTGAAGCAAAAGTGGCCTGTAATCCGAGATTTATCCATAGTTTTCAGCTTTGCGTTTCATGTTTGGGGCCCAGGAGCAGTCCGCGCATGCGCACTGGCGTCCTCATCTACTCGAAACTATGGCTAAATCTCGGATTACAGGCCACTTTTGCTTCAAACGATTTCTTACATTAAGACATCGGGCTTCTATGATTTGAAAAGTGCTAAAGTTTGTGTTATTTGGACACCGCAAAGTAATGCCCCGAGCAAATGATACAGCACCATGTTAAAAGATACGGGATCATTAGTAGAACAGAACGGCTCAACATAAGTTCTGCGATACTGCTCCAATTGACAGAAAAATGCTATGGGTGAGTAAAACTACTTGTTTTATTGCCGAAAGAAGGCTCAGATTGTAAAAAAAACGTTAATTTGCCTTTAAAATGGCTGCCTCTACATGCGGAAGATCCCCCTTCTATGTGACTATATCTAAGTCCAAAAGAATACTTTGATTTCATGATGGAAGTGAAAAGGCTTGGAAAACAATGTATTTTTGAATGGGTATCTTCAATTTCGGTAAGTAACTAACATTTGACATGATGTGATTTGACTTTATAAATCTCACATAAACCCATCTTGTTATGCTGTTGCTGACAGTAACACAAAAGCTAATAAGCAAAAAACTGCCACATGTTTTAATTTTATTATTAAAATATTTCTGTTTTTTACATTGATTTTTGTTGAGCTATTGAAGCCTTTTCTGTGATTGGCTGTGAGTCCCTTACACATAGATGTTACAGTGCTTACGTTCTAGGCATTGATTAATCCATGCATCTTCCGCATGTTCTGACCATTTAGCGCTGATTCATGTCTGACTCAGAGGTCAGAGCATTACAGGGTGTTGAAGTAGCTGTAGGAGGTGAGTCACTTTGAATGTTTCTCCTGCTGCTGAAGATAATAATAGCCCTGATTCAATAGTTCACTTCCTCCCATGAGAGATCCTCTGTATTTACAAGTCAAATGTTGATTGCACACACTAAGGAGAATACATTTGCTCAGGGAGAGTTGGGATGCTCAGTCTCTACTGCTGCTGCTGGTTAGTTTAATGGTCTGTGTCATTGATCTATAAGAAGAACCTGCCCTGCCCCACCCCCACTGTCCTTATGGGAGCTCAAGTAGTGGCTGCTCCATAGGTATTGCAGCCACTAGGCCCAGAAACAATTCTCCCATAGAGTGCAATGTATCCTTTGTGAAATCCAGGGATGAAAAATGTACGCTTTTTTTGTCAGCCGCCTGGGTCAGTATGCATCCCGTATTGAGCTGAATAGGGACGCACATTGCCCCGTATTACTATGTGAATCAAAAATAGTGTGTAAAACAGGGTGCCCAATACGTCGATCGCGATCTACCAATTGATCGCCTAGGTAGTGTGGGTAGATCGTAGTGTCGTAGTAACCGACACCGGTCTTGGTCTCGAGATGAGTGCGATCATATTTCATTACGGCCGCTGCCGTTAGCAGTTTAGTTTTACCGGTGTGCGAGACTGTGCAGGGCTTCTAACTGCAGCCTGCGCAGCACGTCACTACACGTGCCCCCAGCGCATGCAGCTTGTTCGCAACAGTGTGTACCTTTGCGTACCAGCGTGTATCAGCAGGTTAAACTTTATAAAACATCCTACCCGTCTGTTGGCCTCATGTCAGCGCGCCGCTTCTCGCCTTTTCATACTCTCTCTCCTCCTGCTCATGGCGCATGCAGACTCCCTCCTCAATGCGCGCTGATTAGAAGTGCAAGGACGAAACGCAAAGCAAAAACTAATCTCAATTTATGTTTCAGTGTTGACACAGAGCAGGCCTACCGCGACATGTGGTTGAATTTTGCCTAATAAAAGTGCACAAATGCATCTGTTTGTCACGACATCCATTTGGTAAATGTGCAGAGGCTGGTAAATGGAGGAAGTTGAAAAAACAAGTAAAAATAAATCAAAGAAGAGGTCCTCAAACTGTGGGTGAGGGTCCAAAAACGGGGCACAGGGTGCTTAAGTGCTTGTACAGTTTGCTTGGCTGATTTTAAGATTAAAATTAACATTTATCAGATAAAATGGAGATAGATTTATGAAAACTTATTTATGTGTATGTCATCACTAGTATCTGAATAAAATGTGGTTTGTGCTTTGATTTACAATTTTACTTTATTGCAAACATATATATTTGTAAAATTTTGTGAGAAGGTAGTGCAAGTAGTGAAAGTAGTGGGATCATCAAGAGGGGGGAAAGATAACCCCCCCCCCCCCCAAAATGGGTGGTTGACATCTTAGTTTTTATTGGCTGGAATGACCCCAGATCGCAACTCTGAGCATCTAGAGTTCAAAAATTTTCCGGGAGGGCATCCCCCGGACCCCCCTAGCTTTTCAGTGACTTTCAGGTTTTTTCATTACTGGTCACTTTCATCCCTGGAAATCATTACACAGGATGATTTTTTATTTTTTTTATCCTTAAAGGAAAAGTAACGTTATTTTACAATCTGAGCCTTCTTTCGGTAATAAAACAAGTCGTTTGACTCACCCATAGCACGTTGGTGTCATTTAGAGCTGTTTGGTAAAAGTTATGTTGTAGCGTATCCGTTAGCGTGAGTACTCGGGGCATTACTTTGCGGTCTCCAAATAACACAAACTTTAGCACTTTTCAAATCATAGAAGCCCGATGTCTTAATCTACGATTTCGTTTGAAGCAAAAGTGGCCTGTAATCCGAGATTTATCCATAGTTTGCAGCTTTGCGTTTCATGTTTGGGTCCCGGGAGCTGAGAGCACAGTCCGCGCATGTGCACTGGTGTCCTCATCTACTTGAAACTATGGCTAAATCTCGGGTTACAGGCCACTTTTGCTTCAAACGAAATCGTAGATTAAGACATCGGGCTTCTATGATTTGAAAAGTGCTAAAGTTTGTGTTATTTGGAGACCGCAAAGTAATGCCCCGAGTACTCACGCTAACGGATACGCTACAACATAACTTTTACCAAACAGCTCCAAATGACACCAACGTGCTATGGGTGAGTCAAACGACTTGTTTTATTACCGAAAGAAGGCTCAGATTGTAAAATAACGTTACTTTTCCTTTAAAACAAAAGTTTGCTTTGTAAGATCTTCACTATAAGGTTAGGATTTGTTTATTTTTATTTTTTTTGTCTTCTAAATACACCATAACAGAGAATTTAGAGTAAAGCAGACGGTTTCTTATCATTTCTAGTAACAAAGTGTCTGATTGGACGAAAAATTGGCCCAGTAACCTCCTATATTAGTTACCATAAAATGTACAATAAATAGAATATTTTACAGTGTCTTTTTTCGTGACGTACAGAGCACAGAGTACATTAAAATTAGATACATGCCTTTTTAGAGGGTTTCTCCACATCTACATAGACTCTTCCAATATGATTTTGTTTGTATTGTGGTGTTGGCTTTTTCATTTTAATTTGAGTATATTATGATTATCATGACTAACTGAAGTGTATATTCTAGACTTGAATGCTTTTAGTAAAAGTTGGTGCGTAGAGAGGAGCAAAGGAGGAGAGTGGTTGGGATTACAGCAGCACTGACAGATTGAGGTCTGCCCTCTGGAGCCTCTGGAGCTGGTGGGAGGTTCCACTGGACTAATGATTTAACCTCACACTGCGCAAACATTCAAATGGCTTTCATGGCTCCATATGTGTCTCATCAATATTTCAGCACTCAAGAGTTGTTTAAATGTCCAATTAGCTCATTAAAACAGATGTGGTGTGACTGGTTATACCCATTGTTTGGAGTTTACACCTACAGCCCTGGGGCCAAATCAGTTCTGCCTTAAGATGTGCACTGGGGCTGTAGGTGATTAAAGAAATTCTTTGTCAACCAAAGGCATGTCCTGCAGAGTGATTATTGAACTAAAGGGAGAATGGCAAAAGCTCATAGCATATTTCTATGCATCACTCACCAACACCTCCTTTCTATAAATCCATAGAATCTAAATACAATGATTTGTTGACTAACACCAATTTCGGTCAATCAACCAATTAAACTACTAAAGATGTTTTAGATTGCAATTGTGTGGCTCAGTATGGAACTATGGAGGAATTTAAAGTTTTAAGTAGGGCTGCAACTAACGATTATTTTAGTACTCGACTAATCTATAGATCCAGTAACGATTAGTCACGAAAAAAAATATTACTAGGATAATGGACACGACACTAACGTTGGTATTTAGTGAGCGCAGTTACGCGTGCGTGCTTTAAGCATTCCGTTTCAAAGCGGAATATTGTCAGTATCCAGTTTTAAAAAAAAGTTGAAGTATTCTGTGAAACGGCGTTTTTGTTAAGGGAATACTGCCAAAACACGACTAGACTACATTCGTGAGCAAATTGAGTATGGCCACCATTCCGTTTAGCACTAGTGCTAATATTGGAATATTCCTCACATGCAGATACAGTGACTGGCGCGAGCTAGCTGCCCGTCACAATGCTCCCACACTTTTCCATAACTTTCCTAAATTTTTGCCCTTAAACCTCCCCACTTTTGTAAATATTTTTGTCAACACCGTTTGTTAAGCTTGGGCTGCACTCGACGCTGCATTTTTTCCGCACTTTTGGTGGATTATTTACCTGTCTCGGCTTAAGATGTGTAAGGGACCCCGTCCTCCGCTCTTCTACACAAAGGATCAGCTGATGGCGCTGCACAGCGCTGTTGTGTTCCTCCGAGACAGGCATGTTATCCCTGACGAGATCCTGTGGACGCCGCGCGGGACGTAAACTCCGGGAAAAGAAGAGACGCTGCAGGCCGGTTCTCCCCTCCGTCGTAACGGGGAATGTGCGCGCCCTCGCCAACAAGACGGACGAGCTCGCGGCGCTCGTTAGATTTCAGGGGGAGTACAGGGACGCTAGCGTCATTGTTTTTACGGAGACATGGCTAACACCGCAAATCCGGGACTCTCTCACTGTGGACAACTTTCACCTGCTGCGCGCAGACAGGACGGAGGAGAGCAGGAAGAAGAAGGGAGGTGGACTAGCGCTGTTTCTGAACGAGAAATGGTGTAAACCTGGACACTGTACAGTGAAGGACCAGATGTGTAACAAAGACATTGAACTGTTCGCTGTCGGCCCTGCGGATTCTTGACACAGACGAGTATTAAGTTCCAAATTAAAATGATACTTAAATAATACGACTAGTCGACAATGAAATTTCATGTCGACAAAATTTTATTGTCGACGTTGTCGACTAATCGTTGCAGCCCTAGTTTTAAAGGAAAAGTAACGTTATTTTACAATCTGAGCCTTCTTTCGGTAATAAAACAAATCGTTTGACTCACCCATAGCACGTTGGTGTCATTTGGAGCTGTTTGGTAAAAGTTATGTTGTAGCGTATCCGTTAGCGTGAGTACTCGGGGCATTACTTTGCGGTCTCCAAATAACACAAACTTTAGCACTTTTCAAATCATAGAAGCCCGATGTCTTAATCTACGATTTCGTTTGAAGCAAAAGTGGCCTTTAATCCGAGATTTAGCCATAGTTTCGAGTAGATGAGGAGGCCAGTGCGCATGTGCGGACTGTGCTCTCAGCTCCCGGGACCCAAACATGAAACGCAAAGCTGCAAACTATGGATAAATCTCGGATTACAGGCCACTTTTGCTTCAAACGAAATCGTAGATTAAGACATCGGGCTTCTATGATTTGAAAAGTGCTAAAGTTTGTGTTATTTGGAGACCGCAAAGTAATGCCCCGAGTACTCACGCTAACGGATACGCTACAACATAACTTTTACCAAACAGCTCCAAATGACACCAAAGTGCTATGGGTGAGTCAAACGACTTGTTTTATTACCGAAAGAAGGCTCAGATTGTAAAATAACGTTACTTTTCCTTTAAGGCCTGTTAGAATGCTGCTATCTCTTTAAACCATACCCGGAATTTAGTTTCATTCACACGTGTTTATTCTTAAGTCTATCTACATCTCCAAAGCTCAAAATGCTCTGCTCCACCTTGTGATGTCATGTAGTGGTAATTTTCAAGTTAACAGCTACCGTTTACCTTTAGTTTAGTTGAGATTGGCACTTTGAAGGCTGAAGTTATCCAAATGATTTCTATTACATCTGCCCAAGGCCAGGCAATTAACTGAGAGATGTGATGAGATCATGCACAAGTCAAATTTACTGTCAACGTTATGGTGCCGGGTTTTGAATCAAGAGATCCACAGCCAGTCCTCTGTCAGTAAAACGTGTTTCAGAGCAGAGTTCACACTTCGAAGGAAGTATCTGTTAAATTATCTATCTGTTAAAACATGATTTTCAGAATATATGGAGGCTTGTATTATGCTGTTATTTGATCTGTCATAATGTTGTTTCCTTATCTAAAACATACCGAGTTTTGTTTTGTATCATTCACAAGTTAAACACACAAACCCTGCATATTTATTTAGAGTTTGTCTCTCAAATATACTCTGAATATACTCTTTTCCACCTTGTGACATCATATGGTAATACTGGATGTGCTCTACTGCACAATGTTTTTAAACACCACTTTCACTAGAGTTCTTTGGATCATTTCAGCCTTGGAAATGCCAATCTCTCACGAGTCAATTTTGTGTAAGATAGGACCTTCAAGAACTTAACGCCTTGCTTCACTATTGTCCTCACATCTCCCTTGTACTGGCTCCACAGGGACACCATGTGGAGGGTGTTCACGGGCGCTCTGTCGTCGGAAGAGAAGAGCAGCCAGCTCCTGTCCGACCTGCGGGACATCGAGTCATGGATCTACCGGCTGCTGCGCTCCCCGGTGCCTGTGGCGGGACAGAGGCGTGTGGACGTGGAGATTCTGCCCCATGAACTTAAGAGAGCCCTCACCTTCGCCCTGCCCGACAACTCGCGCTTCTCCATGGTGGACTTCCCCCTGCACCTTCCCCTGGAGCTGCTAGGGGTGGACGCCTGCCTCCAGGTGCTCAGCTGTATCCTACTGGAGCACAAGGTGAGGGACTGTGGACATTTAGGATTTAGCCCACACGTGTGTTTGCTCACCTGTGGGATGTCACAATGTCAAACTTACTCTTTTTATTGACACGTTCAGTGATCACTAATTTTAAGTTTCAGTTTGAACATGAATTTTGTCCCTTTGCCTTCCCTTTCCCTTTACTGTGGCTTTAATCTAGGTTATTATAAATTATAATATTGAAACTACTTTATGCCACTGACAAAATAACATTAATGCAAGATAATCCCAGTAAACCATTTTAATAGATGATATAATTTAAAGGCACGAGCTGACACATACGTTTATTATTATATATATTACATAAATTATATATATTGGTCAGTAATTGGCAGTAGAAGTCACTTATTCATCCTTTTACAGCTTAAATGTTATTGTATTACAACAAATGCCCCAAATAGCTCTACATTTACAAAGAAAATGTACACATGATAAATATATTGTTCTAGCATTCATATATTGAATGATAAGTCGATATGACCGGCCTATTACACCCTCAAGGGATTGTTGATTACATCAGCTGCAAAGTAGCTTTTTTTTCCCCCCCTTCTTTCTTCAGATTTCTTGGCTTTGAGCGGGAATGTAAGTCCATCTGCCTGTGCTGGTGTAGAGTTGCTTGTGGACAGTGATAATCAGTCAAACCCCATTTGTAAATGAAGATTTGATCCAACCAGTCATAGAAGACACTTGCGTACAAAAGCAGACATGCTAACATCCTCCATTATTCAAGGCTCTTTTCAGTGTTCATGTTTATGTCACAGAACTGATTCAGAAGCCTTTTAAAAGCCTACAAATTACCCATGGCACTAGACGCTTCACACAGACTCGCACTTCTTTATGAATAATACAGATAGAGCCTTCAGTCTGAGTGCTTCCTACAGCACAGTCATCGATTCAAAGAAAACCAGAGAGAAATGTGCCTTGCATTTTGCTCTTTTCAGACGCAGTTGTTTCATTTGGCAAACTGAATCTAGACGTGTGCTGTCAGGATCATTGACTTGTCGTCATGCCTTAGTTATTTAGCTGTACAATAGAAGTGAATTATGGTAAAATCTTGGAGATGAGGTTGTGATTTAATATCCATCACGATTCCTTTAATGTGCATATGACAGTTTTTCATACTTTTCTAATTATGGTACCAGTTTCTGTCATTGCTGACATAGTTGACATGTGTGTGGTCTCCCTCAGGTGATTCTTCAGTCCAGAGACTACAACGCTCTGTCCATGAGTGTGATGGCCTTTGTCGCCATGATCTACCCTCTGGAGTACATGTTTCCTGTCATTCCTTTGTTACCAACATGCATGGCTTCTGCTGAACAGGTACTGCAAACATACATTTAAAGTGGGACTAAACATTTTAAAGTAGTGGGGTGAGAATTGGTTTGACAGGTATCCACACTTCAAACTCCGCCCCTGCAAACACTTGGCTGTAATCAAGGCAGTCAGAGGTCACCAACTACTCGTAATTGCAGAAGCCACTGAAGGCTTAGATTTAAATGTTTTTAACCAGAAACCTCCAATCCAACTTTGCCTAGTTTAGTTGCCAGAATGTTACTAGGAACAGTACATAATGCTATTAAAATACCATAGACATCGTTGTGGATCGTGGTTTTACTTTTTGAATACAGTACACTGTCCTCGATCAAAAAACAAATAGTCTCAGTACACCTCAGCAATGACAACTTTTACAGTACAAGTGCATCAGTACATACACATTATGACAGGTTTGAATGCTTTTTATAATTCTGGTGGCAAAAAAAGGAGAAATTCAGTTTGTCAACTGGACAAAGTGTACAAAGTTTATTTGGTAACAAATAAACTTTGTCCAGTTGACAAACTGAATTTCTCCTTTTCTGCCATGGATTCTACCTGGACGACTGAGGGATTCTTCACACAATTCTACTGGTGGGATACTAATTGTGGTTGAAAAAAAAAATCACATCAGTTAAGTGGAAAAAGTTGTGAAGAAAATGTGGTTGAAAATTGCTATTTTTTTTGTCATGTTAAACATGATCTAAGAAAATAAGTGTTATTTATGTTTTTTTGCCAAATGCATTTTAAACAAAAACTTAAATATTTCTCACAGGCATAGGTTAAACAATGCCTGCTGCTTGTAAATGGCCATCTATCGGTGAGGCAGTTACCATAGAAACTAGCCTTTTCAGTTGATTCATTTTTAATAAGATTCAGTACCTCCAAACTCAACTATATTATACAAAAGAATGTGGTGTTTTGCACAATGCTGCATTCACTTTCACTGAGACTGCTTGAATTCTAGGCATCTTCTTCTAGCATGGACAGGAATTTATACCAAATTCATTGTATAATTTTTTCCCCCTTCTTTTCATAGCTCCTGCTTGCCCCCACTCCTTACATCATTGGAGTACCGGCCAGTTTCTTTCTCTACAAATCGGATTTCAAAATGCCTGACGATGTGTGGCTTGTGGACCTTGACAGCAGTAGGGTCAGTAACCACTATAGCAAGCTTCATTCTTAAAGTGCTGTACCTGATGCCTTAAAAATGTGAAATTTTCAACGGTTTGCAGTGATCCAAGTTAGGGATGCACCGATCCACATTTTTTCACTTCCGGTCCGATCCTGATACCTGAATTTGGATATCAGCCGATACCGATACTATTCCAATACCAAAACTGTTTGTTTTCAATATTATCATCATTATTGTTTAACTCCAAATACCCCCCCCCCCCCCCCCCCCCCCCATATGGTATGACGTAATTAACTAAGAGACCCACAAATTAACATTAATGGTTCAGTCCGGGTCATGTGGCCCCCTTTAGCGCACCACTATGCGCTATTTATCGCATGACCAGGAAGTGCCCCGGATTGGCCCCTGAACCAGAGAGCGGTGCGGAGACAGTGGAAGGTAGGGAGAGCATGTGGATCCGTGCACCCTCGCACACACTAGGGAGGGGAACAGAGTCCAGATAGCGGGGAAACAGTTTGTAAGCAGTCTTGCAGTAGCAGGGAAGCAGTTTGTAAGCAGTCCTGCAGTACCGGAGCCTGGCTCTGCAAACCAGGGGGAGGGCTCCACCCGCGCTCTCCCGTCTAAGAGAGGCACATCCAACCTGCACACTGTGGCCACACCAGTATCACACCTGAGATCATCGCAAGTTACAGCTTATTAATCAAATTACTGCAGTTATTTCTGTTAGATTACTGTGGTCAGTGAAACATTGAACAGTAAAATATTTTGAAAAATAACCTCAAATAAATAAAATAACTTCAAATAAAAAAATATTTCTTTTTCTCCCATAAATGAGCAGTGCATAAATCTGTAAAATCACATTAAAGGTCCCATGGCATGAAATTTTCACTTTCTGAGGTTTTTGAACGTTAATGTGAGCTCCCCTACCCTGTTTAGGGCCCCCCAATGGCTAAAAGTTGCGTAATGTCTAAACTGAGCATTTGCGACCCTTTTCTGCGTTTGAAAAAAAAACAGCTCAAATGGGCGATTCTGGACAAGGCACCTTATTGACGTCAGATCGAAAAAAGAAATGCAAATTCAGTTCCACCACCGTCTGGATCTCCACCCCCTGTCTCTGGAAATCACGCCCAGAGATTTTTTTTTATTTGCCTGGAGGCACGTGCGTGTGTTTCTAGGCTCGGAAGTCCTTTACCCGACCCTCTGGACCTCTGAAACAGCAGTGGTTTAATTTTATTTTCTGTAAAAATGTGTTTTTTTTCATTGAAAAGGCTGTCCTTTCCTCCTTCGCGCTTACACACGCGGAAGTGGGGCCAGGCACAGCGCACCGCTAAAACAAGGAACCAGCGGCGCATTTGCCCCCCCCCCCCACCCACTCCTCTAACCAATCTGTGTCCTTCTCATTTGCATTCAAGCAACAAGGCCCAGAATGAGTTGTTCAGACAGAGAGATTATGACTCTGACTCTGTACATGTGTCTTTCTCATGCACTGAGTGTTGATTTTGAAGAAGGATTCATTTACAGTATTAGGGAACCATTAAGGAGCCATATAAAAGCATCAAGAAGTACCATGTCATGGGATCTTTAAGAGACTTTTTCAGCTTGATAAATATAGCCTGCATATAGCTACAGATTTTTTTAATGGAGTGTAGGACCTATAGACCATAAGATGGGTAATTTTTCTCAAAATAATGATCTCAAAATAAGTAAATTATTATCACTTTATATCTTGCTTTTAAATCATTCGCCTGTAATTTACAGGCGAATGATAACAGTCAGAGCTCTGTGGTATAACGGATTCACACTTTGAGAAAGTCCCGTCTTTTTGGCTCACAAAAAACTATGAAAACAAAGTAAACAGCGGAAGATTACCGCTCTGACCCTCGAAGATGTGCAACTACAACTACAGTCATACTGAAGGAAGCGAGAGAAACACGGTCGAAATGTGTCTGTCTGTAGTTGGCTTCTCCCCGACGTGTGTCACATTCACGTGTGCATCTATCAGATTGGTCGTTCCGTGGGTCTAACCAGTGCTTTGTTTGTCAGTTCAGGTTAGATTTTATTTTATGCGCTGCACGCACGCACCTTAGAGGGAGGGGATTGGTTAGCATTAGTGTATCTTGACTCCGCTGCACTGTTATTACTGTTGTATAGCGTGTATGTTCAGGGCCATGATTGGCTGTGTAAATGAATCATATCGTATGATTGACTGGACACCTGTCACTCATTGAGTTACGCAGCAAAATGATACAGAAAAAAATGTTATAGATCTAATTCATTTACAGTGCGCTGCATAGGTTTTCTTGTGCGTTGAGAATGTGCGAGCAGTGCGCATTTGCGCAGTTGCACAGCTTAGAGGGAACATTGAAAACAGTATATTCTCCGACATATGGGAAAATCAGGTACAGGGCCTTTAATATCATTAGTTTTTGCGTACTTTCTCAATTTTCTAATATGATTTAAATTTTTTAATGATTGGGGTGTTGCAGGTCATTGCTCCAACCAATGCAGAGATATTGCCACCTCTCCCTGAACCTGAAGCCGGTGAACTGAAGAAACATTTGAAACAGGTATGGAATTGTATTATTTTATTATTTTGATGAAAGTTTGTTTATTTTAAATATTTTAGTAGACTTTATATAACGTAATCAACCATTTTTATTTTACCCTGCCATTTTATACATGTACTTAACTGTTTTCTTCCAGTGTTGTGAAGACTAAGTGCTTCCTCCCTCTGCAGTTGTATTGTAGATGCGGTATGGGAACATTGAATGGGTTGCGTGCCACACTAACATCTCTTTGTCCTGTTTTCTTTGCATGCTCTAGCCCGTGGAGGTAAAAACAAACAGACATAGGAGCTACAATCCTACTTCCTCATAGGTGTAATTATACCCCAATCATCTGAGACCATAACTTGGCTCTGATTCATAGGTGTACCAGCTTTTTAAATTACTTTTGCAAATGATGATTTAAACAGTGGATAAATCCATACATTTTCATTAGGATTTTTATGGGAGGTGGTTTAGTCCTTTCGGCTGCTTGTTTTTGTTTGTTCTAATTCTTATTTTATAAAAAATGTATCGAGGAGTGTAAACACTTGCAATGGTAAACATTATTAGTATCGACGTACATACATACATTGTATAGATGGACATAGCCTGTTAACTGCTGTTAACAGGAGTGAGCATGGGCACGACCCGGCTGCAATTCAATTTCTATTAAAAAGTTGTTGCCACTCTGTTGTCATCAGGATCATCATTCTGATTTTGAAATCTATTATTTTATGTCATTTTACAATCTTAATTGTAAATCACGATATCAACATTAATATAATAACAAACCGATCAGGTGCCCTCTTTTGCAAAGATGGTTCCCACTAATGTTAGCAACAGGCTGATTGCCCCTAAACACTTGGCCCCTGCCAAACCAGAGATGCGGCCCAGAAAGGGGCAAGTTTAGGTTGCAAATCAGCTGCTTTAACTGCTAGTCTCAATTGGCTTATTTTGATTGCAGTTGAACGCTAATGGGCAGGGCAATGGCCCTGCTTTTACAAAGCAACTGCGATTGACCAACAGTAGTCCTTTGTCTGCTATTGCAAAATATTAATCTTTTTTAAACGTAAACCCCTAATCACACTTGACCAACAGTACAATAAGCCCCTGAAATGCAGCTTTTTGGCAGATATCACATTTTCAAGTGTCTAAGGTTTTAATGAACAGAGGACGTGCTGCCTCTACCCTGTACTCTACATTGTATGGTGTGGATGTGTGCACACTTAAGCCATTCCCTTGAAAGAATCATGTTTAAACAGTGCCATTGTTTACCAGGCTGCCGTCATATGCGCCATGACTAAAGGAGCCTTGAATCAGAGCCAGTTGGTTGTGCTGTAGCATTAGCCGCTTCCTCCCTGTTTGTAGACTCTAGCTCACAGTACACTCATACACACAAAGTCCAGGTTTAACAGTTAGATTTCAATATGTAATAATCAGGGATGAAAGAGTTCCGTTTTTTAGCGGATCTCCGCTTTTTTTTCAGCCGCGGGGTATTTTATTTATTTTTTTTTATTTTACATCTGTGCAAATTCATTGAGAAAGATTTTGGGTGTACATATATATGTATAGTTGTGTTTAAGGTCGCCAACCGTCCCTTGAAAAACAGAATCGTCCCGTATTCAGAACAAAAGTACATGTCTCGTATTAAACTTCGTATTAAACTGCGGGCCGCGCAAGCCCGTGTCTGGAGCCGCGGACCGAGCGAGCTCTCGCAGCTCTCGCAGCTCTCGCAGCTCTCGCAGCTCTCGCAGCTCTCGCAGCTCTCGCAGCTCTCGCAGCTCTCGCAGCTCTCGCAGCTCTCGCAGCTCTCGCAGCTCTCGCAGCTCTCGCAGCTCTCGCAGCTCTCGCAACAGCGTGTACCATTGCGTGTACACAGGTTAAACTTTATAAAACATCCTATACCTCATCCTACCTGCCCGTGCCTCACTTAACGCGTCGCTCCTCGCTTTTTCACCTGCGTCTTTTAGCGCGCATAAGCTCCTCCTCAATGCGGTCTGATTAGACAAAGTGCAAAGCAAAAACAAATCCAATATATACTACTAGTAGGCCTACCTGTTAATAAATGTGTTTTTTTTTGTACTTTTATGTACAGTTTTTACTTTCATCCCTGAATAATGTAATACTACATTATACATGTCCTTGAAATAAAAGACTGGTGAGTGGACTGTAAGAGATGAGATTCACTGATTAGCTGGTTAGCTCAACTGGCGTCGGCTGGTTAGCTCAACTGGTAAGTCACTGACTTTCCCCCTGTGGGTTGTAGGTTCAAATCCCCCCCGGGCAATAAGATAACCAGTGTGGGTCCTTGGGTAAGACCCTTCACGTTACTGGTCCTGGTTCGATCCCTGGCGACTCGGGATCGAACCCATGCATGCAAACTCCACACAGAAACACACCGTGCTGCATATTAACAGTTCTCAGTAGCTCTGGCGTCATTGAGCTATTGTAGAATTTGTCCTTCTTTGACATTGTCAGTTTCCTTGGTTAACTCGTATCACAGAAGCAGTACGCTATGCACTGCTCATTTTATCTTGGCCAGCTTGTGTCCAGGCTATTTTTCTTAGTTCCTATTTAAACCTCTTTGTGTGGAAGCAGAGTCAGTATTAACGCACAGTGTTGAGTATTCAAGTTCACCATGTTTCTGATGGTCTCCTGCCTCAGACTCCAGAGTCTCTACTTCTGTACCACTCTTGGACATTTCTGAATTGTTAAAACCCCTAATCTTCATATAAAAACATAGTTTCCTAGTACATCTTTGCATAAATGGTTTTTGCATGTACTCCCATGCAGTAGTAGCCTTGTGAGTGCAGTTTGGAGTGCAGTCAGATACATAGAGATGCGTAATGGTTTTGAGAGCTATTTCAGAGTTAGTGCTATTTCGTCATAATGAACCTGTTGAAAAAGTAGACCTAATAGATTTTATTGTTTTTCTTTTGAGGCCCCTATATTTAAAAACCTAGACTAGAAAAGTGGCTGTTTGGGATTTGAGTGTCAAAATGAGTTCTTCTCTCAAACTTAAAATCCTTGGTTCCACCTTGTGATGTCATGAGGTTATACAGGAAGTGTTCCACTGTGTATTTAAACTCCACCTTCACTAGAATCATTTGAATTATTTCAGCCCTGGAATTTCCAATATTCACTGAACAAAAGGTAAAAAGTACCTGTTAACTTGAAAACCACTGCATGACATGATGGATAACTAATGCGTAGTATAGGACTTGTTTGCACTAATTTTTGCACAATTTTTTATACTGGGTGGTAAATATCCAGCTGTGTTGTATATATCTTAAATGTCTACTTAAATTTTTCTGCGCTGAAGTGAGATGCTTTCAATCTCATTGTGAGTATGTATAATGTAAATTGTACACATGAATAGTGACAATAAAAGGCATTCTATTCTATGACATCACAAGGTGGGGAAAAGATTTTGAGCTACAGTTTCTGTAACACTGTTTAATTTAAAATGCTTTTAAAAAGATTGCTTTGAAGATGGCATTCTTGGGCAGTAATGTGTGTGAAAAGACTCCTATGTCATGGTGTTGAAACGTGTGTTTTCTTCAGCTAACCAAAACTAATGCAATGCACCGTGCAGTGAATCAGTTCTTAGAAATACTTTTGTGAACATTTTGTTACTCTTAAATTTATTTATTTTTTCTGAGGTCTGCTTTGTTCATTGTCATTCATTTGTAAGCAGTGCAGCAGCTGGTTACAATGAATAGTGTGTGCGGTACCTGTATAGAGCTATTAGGAGAAGTGTGTGTTTGTCTAGGTCTTCATGTGTCAGTCTCTTGCATCATTGTCCTGTCTTTACATCTGTTTTCTTTCCTCCTTTTCCTCAATACCTTTGTCAAGTGTTATCCTGGGTTTGGGCAGAACAGGCAATTTTTAACAGGGATTATGTTCCTAATATTCATTGTAATTGTAGAATTCAGCCAGCCTGATAATATAACTTGTAAAGTAATTTTAGTTTGTACTTTGAGGCCCAAGTAATCTGGAATCTGATTGAAATATTTCCTGTTTTTCACTGACACCAATTTTTTATTAATTTAAATAATAAATGAAAATAAATGCCATGTGAATTTAAAAGTGCACTCTGTACATGCTGTGGAGGTTCTGACACTTGCTTATATCATGAAAATGTCATTGTTTTGCCTAGAATATTCAACAGTATGCTTCATATTTATCCTACTTTATTCAATTACAGGCTTTTTTATTGCGTAAAAATACTGAGTCACCTGCTTGTCTCCATGGAGACTGCCAGGTTTTATACCTGTCTGTAGAACATTCCAGGCAAAACAAAATCATCTCCAGGTAGAATAGAATGTTTTGGGCCATCCAGCTAAAACCAACAAAGTGAACCTTCAAAATGGCATAAAAACAAAGAAATCTTTTCTTATAGCACTGAGGGCCATAATGAATGGAACACACTGGATACTTATTACGCAATCTGCCCTTGAGAAAATCTAAGTACCGGTAAATAAAAAAAGTTATGTTTAAAAAAAAAAAGTATCAAACAAAGTGGCCCTTTTGATTCTTTAAAAAAGATCTAGTATATGTCCAAATAGGAATCCAAACACACATCACCAACAGCAGTGTGGACAAAGGAGACAAAGAAAAAGCTGGGTTCACTTCCATGTCCTCCCCCTGTGTCATGTGCTGTTCACTGCTGGCCTCATGTGACTCTCCTCCCTCTCCTCAGTGTCTGCTTAGGCTCAGCGCCATCACCCAAAAGCAGATCTTCTTCTCCGCTGAAAATAAGGTTACTCATGTTTGCCTGGTGTGGAATGCAAATGAGCCCTGCACGGATCTCTCCTTCCTCACATGAATCTGCCTGTCAATATTTGTCTCCTCTCTCCAGACAAGAGTAACGCGTGAGAATGTGGCACTGCAGTTTAAGGAGACGCTGCTTAGCTCTGGCTTAAGCATGACTGAATGTGCGTGCATCTGTTCTGCCAGCAATACGTGTTTTAACCAATTTTCGTAATGATGGGAAAAAATATCACCTGGAACTTACCAGGCACCGAGGCTGACTAAATGTTCCATTGTGCTAAGCTTAACATTGACTCTGGAGTCTGCAGCGACCATGCACACTGACCTACACTCCTGCTCCTCTTTCAAAGTAACAGACCCACCTCTGGCATCAGCATTTAAAGTTTAATGGTCAGATCATGTTCAGGTAGTATCACCACATCAAAATATATAAATATAAAAGGGAAAATCTATGAGGTATGAAGTGGTGTACTTTAAAAATGAAAGCTTTAAATATCTACCTACAGAATTATGGATAACATTAGCAGGATAGGTTAAAATTATGGTTTAAAGTTTATTCAAATAGATAAGAACCGGAGAACTGGAGTAGGTTCATGCAGCACTACAATTTTTCTGTCAGTACAGTGTACAGCTTGTTTAAGGTACTTGTTAAGAAACATTCTCACATGATTTATTATGTAATTCTTCCCTCATACAGTGGGCTTTTAAAGGAGTTTAGTTCTCAAGACATGCCTGGTATATTGAAGCACTTAAAGGGATATGCCACCCCCAGGTCAAATTTGGGCATCTCCCCACAGTCCAGAGACTAAAATAAGTGGTGGAAAGCGTTTTCCTGCTCACCCAGCCATTGTCCGAGTCTGTTGCCACTGACCGCCGCGGTATCTGCAGCTACTCCGCCTTAGACTGGAGTCTAACGTAGCCAGAGAAAGATTTCGGCCAAAAGGAATTAATTTGCTCGATGCGTTTCCCAATTACTTTGTGTGTAGTGCGCATTCATATCGAGTGCAAATAAATGTGCAAATCAACACGGAGAGCTTGCCTTGGTCATTTTGGGTGGGAACTATTTTCCAGTGCGTAAGAATACAGCCGTATCACGCAGCACGCTGCCAGGGGAATCCCTGTTACGCACGGGGAAGGGAGTTCCCCTGTTGCACAACGTGGTGCGTGATACGGCTGTATTCTTACGCACTGGAAAATAGTTCCCACCCAAAATGACCAAGGCAAGCTCTCCGTGTTGATTTGCACATTTATTTGCACTCGATATGAATGCGCACTACACACAAAGTAATTGGGAAACGCATCGAGCAAATTAATTCCTTTTGGCCAAAATCTTTCTCTGGCTACGTTAGACTCCAGTCTAAGGCGGAGGAGCACCAGATACCGCGGCGGTCAGTGGCGACAGACTCGGACAATGGCTGGGTGAGCAGGAAAACGCTTTCCACCACTTATTTTAGTCTCTGGACTGTGGGGAGATGCCCAAATTTGACCTGGGGGTGGCATATCCCTTTAATTCAAAATTATTTTGGCAATAATAATAATTATGTTAGCAATATAATTTATGTATAATGCTTTTGCATTACCAAAGTAAGTGCAGAGCAAATGAAACTGTGACACTGAACAGAAGTGATCGGAGGTTTTGTCTTTCCATGAAGACATCCACAGAAACAGTCATCACATTCAATTAGCTATGGATTACATGATTTGAGTAATGCTTTATTGGTCTGTTATTTATTTTTTAATGTAAGATTCAATAGAAGGGGAACCCATACAGATTAACATAAAAATAAAAAAATAAAAAACGCACTATTCCTTTAACTAGCAAAGGATCCTCTGATGCCTGCATGCTGATGCCAGGGGTTGAAGCATCCCATTTTAGTCCTTTCCTAACCACCTCTTCTACTTAATATGAAACATTCTATATTTATAATGATTGTGCTGTGGCTTATTCCAGGCTTTGGCCAGTATGAGCCTGAACACACAGCCCATTCTGAACCTGGAGAAGTTTCAGGAAGGACAGGAGCTGCCTTTACTCCCACCAGGACGAGATAAAGCGTCACCGTCCTCTACAGAGTTCAACCCTCTCATTTATGGCAACGATGTGGATTCAGTGGACGTAGCCACCAGGCAAGTGTCCTCGCTCACGTAGGACTTTACAAAAAAGTTCACTATGAGCAAATCTAGTGTGATGTAGCTATTGATGTTTTGTATCTTTGGTGATTTTCTAACCCCAGGACTGCTAAGTTCTTGGGCCTCACTTAAAGGAATATTAACGTTTTTTACAATCTGAACCTTATTTCGGTAATAAAACATGTTGATTTACTCACCCATATCACTTTAGTGACATTTGGAGCAGTTCCGTAGATTTGGTAGGTTAGGATATCCGGGTAACTTGAGTGCTCGGGGCACAATGTTGCGGTCAACAAATCACACAAACTTTAGCACTTTTCAAATCACAGATGCTCGCTGTGTCAGCGTAGACTTTAAGTGGAGTCCAAAGCGGCCTGAAACCCGATATCCAGCTATATTTTCATTTGATGACGTCATCATAGATGTAAGAGCCAATTTATGTGTGTTTTATGCGTGGCCGCCATTTTATAAGTTCCATGTGTGTGGCGGCCATCTTATGAGTTTTGCAAGTATCTGCTTTCTCATTGGACGTCAGTCCCACTTTGATAGATTGTTAGAAAACGCGTCTGATTGGTTCGCTTTGATCCTTTTTTCCTTTGATGCTGCTTGGTATATATTCAGACGTGGGGAACACACGACTCACAACACAGAAGACTCAAGACACACACATATACACACACCAGAAGAAACGACTACGCTACGTAAGGATAGAAGCTGCAGTCTGGTGGCCAGGAGGATACCCCGAGACCACAGATACTCCGAGCCGGGAGATGACGGGGTATTAGGACGTCCTGGACCGCAGAAGCTACAGTCTTTTGACCGTCGCGTAATAGTCACGTAAGAACGTAACGTCGGACGTAGGACGGATTCCAATCGGGAGCATACGAAGCAGTCTTTTGAGCAACAAACGGGAATACTTGTTGCCACAAGGCACGAACGGACGTCAAGTAGCACCGTCAACAACGAAACAAAGGGTGAGTCCTGTCGGGAGCCAAGAAGTACAAGAAAGCCCGGTCTCCCAGTGACAGGCAGGAACTCACCACTATACGACACGCAAGGACGCCAAGAAGGACACCACAACACATACAGAGCCTTACACAACACACATAGGAAAACCACAAGCCTCAGAAATTCCTCTTTCCGTTTCCTTCTTTGTTCACCTTATTTTTATCCACTCTGTATGACCTTCACTTTAGTAAAGATAGAAAAGACAAACCTTTTGATTCAAGACTCTTTTATTTTGCATTACGTGACGCGTCGGAAAGAAAACTTAAAGAAAGGCTGAGGCTAGTGAGGCGGTTCGCCGCACTCACAATAGAGGACAGCGCGCATGTGCGAATTCCCAGCTGTCAGATCTCGATTACAGTCCGAAAGAAGCAAAGAAAATGAAAACACTCCGCTTGAGAAAATGGTGCGAACATGCATTTATTCCAGTTGCGAAAACAAAATGGACCCAGACATGAAAGGCAAAGCTGTAAGACGTTTGGACCATTGTGTTTGCAGTACCCACTTCAGTCCGGACGATTTTTTACCAGCAAAGGAAAAGGAGAAAGGCCAGCGGATTCAGCGCGCGGTTCTGAGAAGTAATCCGATACCCATGGCTGTTATCTGGTGCGCTCCTCCTCAAACTCTCCGCTTCATTCTTTCTAATACCTCCTCATCTGTATATTCAGGCTCAAAACGATAGGGACGGTCATCATACTCAAATAACTCCTCTTCATTCTCAAAGTCCGAATCTTCAGCCATGTGTCGCTCGCAACAGAAAAGTTCAGAGCGGTGTTTATCTGCGAATCAGCTGGGGAATTCACACATGCGCGCTGTCCTCTATGATAACGTCATCAAATGAAAATATAGCTGGATATCGGGTTTCAGGCCGCTTTGGACTCCACTTGACCCAAAACATGCACCATAGGTACCTCCAGCTTTGGTCCTGACCAAGCCGAAGCAAGAAGATCATGGAGATGGTCCCCGGGCGCAGTAATGTGCTGCTCACTGCTCCTGATAACAGGATGGGTTAAATGCAGAACTGGAATTTCCCCACTGTGGGACTAATAAAGGCATAGCTTTCTTTAAAGTCTACGCTGACACAGCGAGCTTCTGTGATTTGAAAAGTGCTAAAGTTTGTGTTGTTTGTTGAGCGCAACATTGTGCTTCGAGCACTCATGTTACCCGGATATCTTAACCTACCAAATCTACGGAACTGCTCCAAATGTCACTAAAGTGATATGGGTGAGTAAATCAACGCGTTTTATTACCGAAATAAGGTTCAGATTGTAAAAAACTTTAATATTCCTTTAAACTAGAACAACTTTTATTGGGTCCTTTTCCAAAATAAAGACTATTCAGCAAAGCTTTAGCATTATGACTGTAAGGGCTCATGTCTCATCCTTCTTTCCAGGGTTGCCATGGTGCGCTTTTTCAACTCCCCAAATGTTCTCCAGGGGTTCCAAATGCACACACGCACCCTGCGCCTGTTCCCCCGGCCTGTGGTGGCCTTCCAGTGCACCTCTTTCCTAGCCTCGCGGCCGCGGCGCTCCAGCTTCGCAGATAAACTCTCTCACACTCAGGCTGTGGAGTTCTATGGAGAATGGGCCCTCAACCCAACCAACCTGGCCTTTCAGAGGATTCACAACAGTACGTCTATCATGTTGTTCTTCACTTCTTTTTAATTACGGTACTTACTGACAGGTTGGAGCAACAGAGTGATTTGCTAAGACATTTTCAGATGTATAATTATAATGAGTCTGTTGTATAAAGATAATGTGATTATTCCTCTCTTTTAGATGTATTTGACCCATCTTTAATTGGAGACAAACCAAAGTGGTACGCTCACCAGCTCCAGCCTGTTCTGTACCGAGTGTATGACGGCGGCTCACAGCTGGTGGAGGCCATGGCCAGTCCTCTGGAGGACGAGGGCAACGATTCTGACCCCACGGACAGGTGGGATCACGGCTTATTCACAGCACAACACCTGCACTGTTCTAAGACTGCTCTTATTGTCTGAGAGGCTTAGCTACTGCTGCAGCTGCACATGATGAAATATTGTCATCCTATTCTTTGCACATCACTTCTTGTCATCTGTAAAGATTTAAAGGCAGATATTTTAACCACATCGTATATGCTTAATATTAACTTATTTGTCACAACGGGGAGAGAAATTTTAGTTCATTCAGTTGAAATTCCAGCCATGACATGCCTCCTTTGGAAAAAAACATAGGATATAGGTCTTTTGAAGAAACTGAACCATTAAAAAAAAAAAAAAAAAAAAATTAGGTTAGTCTCTAAACACTCTCACTCCGCGTTTTAAGTGCTCAGTAACGGGTGTGTGTTGCAGTGGCAGTGACAGTGACGCGTACGATGGTTCCAGTTCCTCATACTCCTCCCTCGGAGACCTTGTGAGTGAGATGATCCAAGGAGACATCCAAGGAGAGACTACGAGTGAGTTCTCCTGTCCCACCACCGAGGAGATTATTATTGGACAGTATTGGACAGATTCTGCAACAACATACTGCTAAGTATTACAAAGGATGAAAACATAGACTATGCAATATTACAGATTTAAATCAAGTTTTGCATTTGATTACAAAAATACATGTAAAATAACATAATTCTGAAGGAAAACCTGTGACTTATTTTAACATTTTATGTCAATCAAGAGGATTTTGAAACCATCCTAAATGTAAAAGAATTACATTTCGGTGTTATTCATTTTGAAATGATTCTTCTGTGGTTTTGTGGCTTAACAGATCCTTTCCTTTTCATATTTGATAACCGTTTGAGTTACTAGCAGAATGTTTTTGGTAGGCTTGTCCACAATGTTTTTAATTGATTCACTGCTAAATTAGAAACACAAACAGATGATGGATTAAAAAGCTCTTATTGTGCCACAGAGGGCTGTAGTTGACTAAAGAATCTCTTGGTCAAGTTAAGACACATCTGACGATTTGGTCTACAAAAAAAGGGGCGTGACAAAAACTCTCCAAACTATTGCATACAGTAGCTCTGTCTGATTCAAACTGCACTCACACCTACACCCACACAGGAGTCCATCAAAAACTACTATGCAGAAAAAAGCACTAGGAAACAATCCTATTTACTGTATATAGACTTGTGAATTGTGAAAGACGGCAGTGCTAGTGCAAACCATTAAACCACACAGATAATGATATGACTATTTTTGTAAACTTAATCCTTCTGTTCAGATTTGGATCCCCCTACACATGCTGCACTTGGAGACCCCAGTGAAGTGGAGTTCCAGGACTTCCAGGAGCTGAGGGAGGGCCAAAGCTCAGAGGGGCCCACAGGAGCTGCAGACGCTCCCGCTGAACCCTCCGACGGACAGCCTCTGCGCTCCAGCTCCAGCACCACGGCCAGCTCCAGCCCCAGCACCATCATCCAAGGAGTCAATCATGTGTGTCACCTTCAACTTGTAGTACACACTTTGTCTTATCATCCATGAGTTGTATTGATACTTTGCAGTGACATCTGGGAGGGTTTAATTTGTATGTATATGGTGGAATGTTGAGCAGTTTCAGTGGTAACACAATGCACACATTAGTAAACATTGACAAAAAAAGATGAGAAAACTCAAGAAAAAAAATACATTAATTTAACCAGTACATTTTCAGAAGACTGGCCGCCTTCTCCCTCTATCTGGGTGGAATTCAATCAATTGCTCAAATAATGAACAGCGGAAAGGAACCCATATAATCATTCAATAATTCAATAATACACAGGATGTATGTTATCACACACGTACACACACACACACACACACACACACACACACACACACACACACACCTTAGTCCTGGTTTAGTCCCGGTTTAGTCCTGGTTTAGACCTGGTTTGGTCCTGGCTTAGTCTTGGTTTGGACCTGGTTTAGTTTTGGTTTAGTCCTGGTTTAGTCTTGGTTTAGTCCTGGTTTAGACCTGGTTTAGTCTTGGTTTAGTTCTGGTTTAGTGCCGAAATAGATGCAGAAATAATCTGATAATATGACTCACCCATAAGAATGTGGTCAGATCCATTCTAACAGTTTGCCGTGTTGTCTTTAATAATCCGGAGCTCCGGAGAACAGGACATAATCCCGAACGTATCCCGTGTCCCGAGGCGAGAGTTCCTTCTTACGTAGCATTAACGTAGGAAGTTAAGGATTCTTCTTCTCTTGGAAATGCCGCGTAAATATCAGGCGGCTCGCTCACAGCTGATCGGCGAACAGGCGCAAACACAACAGCGGCAATCGTCATGATTGGCGGGAGCGCGTATCGGTGCGTAATTATGCTGCAACATGATTGGAAGCTGGAGCGCAGTTCGGCCTATGATTGGCTCTTGGGCACTGGCCATTTTGACTTAAAAACGGTGAAATTCGCCAAAAGTTTAGGGATTTTCATGCCTGATTGATAAAATGCCATAAGGGATGGAAGAAGGGATGCCCGTTTTAGAAGAGGGATGATTTTGACTATTTTTTCCCACAGGGGGGATGCCACCCCCCCATCCCCCCTCAACTCGAATACTGATGTTTACCAAATGAGACCAAACTGATTCAAGAGAGGTTTTCTGTGTAAGTCTATTCAGATCATTTAGTAAATTAGTTTAATAATCCCTTTGTGTTCATTCCTCAGGAACCTGGAGAACCACCTGAGATGGAGGCTTCAGCCAGTGCAGCTCTCCAGAACCCTGTCCCAGGCCTGGCCAGCCAGCCGTTCCTCCGCCCCCCAGTGGACAGCAGCCTGGTGGACACAGCCAACAAAAAGCCCGAGTATGACAACCCCTACTTTGAGCCCCAGTATGGTTTCCCCACTGAGGATGACCCGGAGGCCGACGAGCAAGTGGAGTCCTACACCCCTCGATTCAACCAGAACCTCAATGGCAACAAGTGTGTGCAACTTGTGATTTGAATGACTGTGTTATCATCATTCAAAGGGATTTCTGACCCACCATCAAATGTTGTCTTTTTAACCCAAGCACAGCAATTCTCCCAACTCATTTCATGGTGGTTTGAATCAAGGTGGTATGTTTGATGTAGTGGATCAGTGTGTGTGCCTTCCTTTAAAATGTAACTGTAATAGTTTTAGGGCTACACAAATGAAAGAAAATGTAGTAATCAATAACCAATTTGAATATAGCAACAATGATATATACTATCCTGACACTTTTCAGTCAAACTCCCCCATGCTTAAACTTCATAACTGAGACCAAATCAAGAAATAACATTTTCTTCTGAGGCTTGGTTAGGAATAAAACCAAAGTTACGGACGTAATTATGGTTCTATAAAGCCTGGATGACCTCCAGAGGGTGGTGCTGAAAGTACCGAATGTTCCCTGTACATTCGCAATCAGGATGGATGAAATAAATCTTAGTCACGACTGGAAAATAATCTAGAAATAAATGCTTGAAAAACTTGTAATTGTACACATGTGACATTTCCACTAGAAAAAAAGTTTATGTACTCTGGAAAAGTAGCCCTAATACTGTGTGCATGCTGTTTATCTAGTGTGGCATGTGCTTATGATCTTGATTTGACTCCAGGGTAGCCCGTCCGCTCCGTCCCAGCAGCTTGAGACTCCCTGGAGAATCTGATGGAGAGGACTCTCACAACAGCTCGCCCAACTCCACCGTCTCCAACAGCAGCAACGACGGGCTGGGGGGGCTCATGTCCTTTGCAAGTAAGAACATGACAAAAAATGCACAAGATTTGTGCACCCGAAAATCATGATATTTCAAACAACAGTGATATAATGCAACAAATAGAATAGTTGAGTTGAGAACAGTTGAATTTTTTTAAGAGACTTGTATAAATGCAGATAAAGGGATCAAAGGGATCTAAGTTAAAGATCCCATGACATGGTACTTCTTGATGCTTTTATATGGCTCCTTAATGGTTCCCTAATACTGTAAATGAATCCTTCTTCAAAATCAACACACAGTTCATGAGAAAGAGAGATAAGATGAGAAAGAGTCATAAATGTCACTCTGGAACACTCCATTATGGGCGTTGTTGCTTGAATGCAAATGAGGAGGACAGAGATGGCCTATAGTAGGGGGTGGGGGCATGGCCAAGCTCTCCGCTCCGCTCTGTGACCCACTTCCGTGTTTTTGCACGGGGGGAGAGATGAGAAGCGTTCCACAGAAAATAAAATTAAACCACTGCTGTTTCAGATATCCACAGGCTCAGATAAACGACTTCCGAGCCTAGAAACACTCGCAAGTTCCTCCAGGCAAATAAAAAAACACATTCCGCATTGCGTAGCTCCTCCGCAGTCCAAACTCTGGGCGTGATTTACACAGACGCTGAGTACAGACAGACGGGGGTGGAACTGCATTTGCATTTCTTTTTTCGATCTGACGTCAATAAGTTTCCTTGTTCAAAATCGCCTGTTTGAGCTCTGATTTTTTCTAACGCAGAAAAGGATCGCAAATGCTCAGTTTAGACATTTCGCAACTTTTACCCATGGGGGGGCTAAACAGGGTAGGGGAGCTCACATTAACGTTCAAAAACCTCAGAAAGTGAAAATTTCATGCCATGGGACCTTTAAGTAAGTTCATCTCATTTCTATCAGATCAGAAAATGGACAGAAGCGTTTATATTGACATGATTTTAAACAACCTTTTACTTTATGCTCCTTTTACAGAAATGTGACTGTTTTGTCTTTGTCTTTTCAGGCAATCTTTACAAGAACCACGGCACAAGTTTTAGTCTTTCCAACCTGGCTCTTCCCAACAAGGCTGCGAGGGAAAAAGCCACACCATTCCCCAGCCTTAAAGGTACCACTTTTTCTCACCTCTGTAAGCTCCACTGGTCTCATGATAGTCAACTCAGGTCAGCAGTGAAGTTTTAGTATTGTTTTCGGGCCTATGTAGTTTTGACTAGCCTTACAAAGTTGGTCAAATTAAATGTGTCCTGATTTAGTTACAACTTTTTTCAATAATCACTGATAATTTTGTGATTTTTTTTTTCTCCTACTCTCCTTTTTCCTTTTTTTAATGGAATAATTTTATTTTCTAGAATATTTTAAAATTGATATTGAGGAGGAGGTGGAGCAAGCAGGTTTGTAGAGGTTTCTAAACGAAGCACGATTGTAATTCCTCTGGATTGCCCCTTCAAAATGGCTCTGTTTAATGCAGCATATGGAGGACTATTTGTGTTTTTCTCTCCAATAAGTTTAAAGGGAAAATCCATGTTCTTATTTTATCGTGTCATATTTTTACACAGTGGTGCATACATGGAATGCATCATCCTGTTATATTTAATTTGATGTATTTTACACTTTTAAAGGAGACTCATCATGATTTCTTTATATTTTATTACATTATTTTTGAGTGCATTTTCACTTTTCATAAATTGATATAGTGCATATACACTACCCGTTAAAAGTTTGGACACACCTTCTCCTTCAGTGCTTAGGTACACAACGAAAGACATTAAATATATGATGCAAGATATATGGAATTATGTAACACTTTTTTTTTTAATATATATATATTTTAGATTCAAATTCAAAGTATCCACCCTCTGCTTTTTTGGCCTTCTCTCAATGAGCTTCATGATGAAGTCTTCTGAAATGGTTTTCACAGCTGTGCCAAGAAAAGGGTGTCTATTTTAAAAAATGTGAAGCTAGTTTAGAATTATTTGGCTTTTTTGTTTTGTTTTTTTGTTTACCACATTTCATTCATATGTTCATTCATAGTTTTGATGCTTTCAGTAAGAGCATTGTTGTTCAATCAATATTACTTTATTTGCAATTTAAGCAGATTTAGTAGTAAAAAATAGTAGGAAAGCTCAAACAAAAGATGTCATGAAAATAAAGAGACCTTAAAAAGTGTGTTCAGGCTTTTAACTGGTAATGTAGCCTGATGAGGGGCAACAAGATTAGTAGATAAAAGTACTGCTCCTGCACATTTTTCTGGATGCATGTTGACAAGAAACTCATTTGTAACAACATGGCTGCAAAGTAAACATAATGTGTCTCCTTTTAAATGATTACTAAATCCACACTTGATGTTGGTGTATAGTGTGAGGCCGGATTTTAACTTTAAGTGAGAGAAAACGTTAAGCATGGCATCTCTCCATGTGGAATAGCTGCCATTGAACCTGTGCTCCTGATTCTGACGTGTCTTGTCTCTGTCACTCAGATTCCCCTGACAGCCCGGGTATGTTCATGTGTGCTGTGCTAGCTATCCTTAGACTTACTGCTCTCTAAAATAATCCTTGAACTAACCTTTTAAGCCTTTCAACTTTGAACCTAGCTCTCTAATAGATCCGATATTAACCTCTCCCCTGCTCCTGTGCCACTCGGCGCTGTTTGGTGGGACTGTATTTTTGGCGCACTATGATTTACACATAGTTGGCCAAAACAATAGTGTAACATAACATTATATCAGTGTGGACTTTACACCCTCCTGCTACAAGAATACTCAGTTTAACTTCAACTGTGACCTTGTAGCTACGAAGTATACTGTCTACAGTAATATACCCTGTCTACCTATTTGTGTCTTTGTTTCTTTTGCCCTCTACAGACATATTCTCCAGACTTTTTGTAGAGGTCATCAGCATCTTCTGACAAAGTTCATATGAAAGAAGTTGGAAGCATAAGGCAGTTGGAGGTCAAATATGAGTGCTGATTGTATTGCTATGTTAAGGGTAGCATTGACCCCACTTTTGCTGTTGGGGAAATTCATTGTTTGTATAGTTTTAGTATTGTATGCATTTTTTCTAGTATCCTGACAACACAATTTCAATTCTAAAGGCTGCCACACACTACAGGGTAATTTGCTTCTCCCCGAGTTCAGGGATGTGTCTTTGTGTCTTCGTGTGCGGTTTTGAGGTTGCTGCACTCCTCGTGTGTGGTGTCAGTGTGACTTTGAGCTGCTCTGTTAGATCATAACAGTAAAACATTACCACCACTGCACCAGCCAATAAAACAGAGCGTCGGGGGCAGACAAAGTGACGGACACAGAGATCCAACATACACACTTCATAATAGTGAAAATGATGAGGCTACTTTATTACTCACCTCTCATAAAGTTGTAAAATTAAACGTAAGTTAAAGTGCAGCATCTCATCCACATTATTCATAGAATTTTTCTCTGCAAATAATGACACCCAGTCCACACCCAGCGTGCGGGTCAAGGCGAAGCTGCAGATTAGCGATAGTGACTCTATTTCCTGTACTTCTGTGCATTAAAAATCATGAATCTGAAATATTGCACCACATCTCACAAATAATAACACTGTTTTGTTTTGCATCTACGGGATTTTTCAGTCTTAAATGATTTTTAAACGTGTGACTAAGGTTACATTCAGACTGACAGGGCTTAATGCTCAATTCAGATTTTTTGTGCTGTCATACCGAAGCCAGAACATGTACAGCACATTTGTTTTAAGGAGAAGTTTGAGAAGGAGAAGGTTTTTGGCCATGGCGTTTTGTGGGGCAGTGGCAGCAACGTCCGTAGACTGGGGTGGCTTTGACTTTCCGCTTTTTTTATGACTGATGACTTTCATCCCTGCATATGTGACATATCCAAGTGGCCTGGGTCGCATTTGAAAAAACATGATCTGTGTCTTTCAGACTGTCATTAAAAGACCAGATACAGGTCGCATAGGGGCGAAAAATTCAGATTTGGGTCATTTCAGGCTGCAGTCTGAACGTAGCCAAAAGCACACACGACAGACACGAGGAGAACCTTATGATATAATATTTAAAATCTCCAATCACAAAGACTACTGTGGGATATGGCTGGATATGGTGGGATATGGTTTCTTGTCTACGGGAAAACTACTTGCGGCTGTGTCTGTGCTTGGAGATTTAAAATGTCATAAGACTCTCCTTGTGTCTGTGGTGTGTGCTTTTTGTCACATGTTTAAAAATCATTTAAGACTAAAAAATCCTGTAGTGTGTGGTGAGCTTAAGGAAAAGACTCCATACTGATTCCAATAACATGATGATAATAAACAAATAGGCATTATAATGTGATTAGCATGTGGTCTTGTATCTATCCCTCAGGAGTCATGGTAAGTTCCATAATAGTATACTAGTCTACGTGGTCTCATTCTAAAACAGCTTAGGAAAGGCTCATTTCTGTCTGGTTGATATGACTATGTATGAATATGTTAATTCGTTTGAATTTTGATTTTGATTAAGTAATATCTGTTTTAAGCCCATCTTTTAAGCCCATCTTGTAAGTTTGCTTCCACTAATCAGGTTCAAAATAACATAATTACCTATTAATTAGCGTGAACTAAGGATTTCACTAGTTTGTTTGTCATCAGTTATTGTTACTCCTCTCAATATAATCCATACATAAAATGACATGTTGACATTCTCATACAGTTTAGGTGAAAAAAGTAGTGATAGCATGGGCCTTTCTGGGAGTGAAAATTCGGCTGTATTTTTCTATGGCAATAGAAAGTTAAAACTGTACTGAAATATTCTCCATAGAGATGGATATGTTTTATGCCAAAACAACATTACAATGGAAACGAGCAGGAGGACAGGTCAGTTTTGTGGAGATGCAAGCCTCCTCGTGGAATGGATGCATGTATTTCTATATTTGTCAATGCAATAAACTCATCCATAATGAAAAAACATACTTTTATTTTAGTCTATTTTGGGGCAAAAAGTTACATACCGGAGCTGTAATTAAACTAAAAGTAACTGAAAGTGAAGTAGTAAGTCTGGAGAATATTCTGTCTGTCTGTAAACTACTTCTGCTTGCTGTGTGTTTTCTTTGAACATATTTGCATCTTGGTTTTAAAGACTATTGAAGAAAAATATCCTGATGCAACTTGCAAAACCCGTCAGCTCAGTGTATTCAGCCAAAGCCAAATGTGTCACCATGGTGAAGCACTGCTGTAGTCATCCTCTTCAACACATGGCGCCATCATCTGTCCATGTTGTGTACTTGTATTTGGTTGTATTATATTTTTCTTGAACCATGTTGAGTGTGCATGTTTTGGGCTCATGGGGGCCCGCTGCCTGTGCCGTGTCCCTCTGGGTCCTGCCTGTCATGGCACTAATCATGGCTTCTGTGTGCAGTCTTTGGGCTAAATTCTCTAATGGAGATAATAACAGAGGCCGGCCAGGGGAGCGGAGAAGGTGGGTCCTGCCCTTTTGTTCCAATGAGCTGCATGTCACCAGACCAGACCACACCTCCAGCATCTGTTGTGCACATATCAATCACTGTGTTTGGAGCATTGTCTCATCACCCCCGCTCATAGTGACTGTCTGCTTCAGCTAACTTCATCTAAGGGGTGGGCCATAGGGCAACAACAAAAAACTCTTGATTTAAAGTGGCACTACTCCACCTCTGCCCACAACCACACTCTAAATAGAGCTGCTAACTTGGGCAGTACCTGGGGGACTAAAGAAGTGAGGGGGAAGGAGGTATACGGAACAATGTGATTGGTTTAATGGGTGTCTATATTTCAAACCTTGCCTTGCAGCCAAGTGTTTGTAATCAGAAACGACTGTCTTTAACCAGGGCTGTCCTGTGTGATGTCACGTAGTACTTGAAATCACAGTGGGCACTGGAGACAGTTTTTTTTTTTATTTATTTATTTTTTTACTCTTTTTGACCACAAAGGTGCAAACATTTAGTTGATACTAAAGCAAAATATAGCCTGTACTATTCAAACATTGCGTACACAGTAAAAAAAAAAAAAAGATTTAGCGTTTAGTGTTGACTTTAATTTCCTTTTTAGGACTGGGAAACAATCCTAAAAACAGTTCATAAATATAAAAGAACAAAAACCATCAATTGACAAACCATAGACGTTTTTTTTGTAGGTTGAGCTTATAGGTCATGCCCATCCCACGCCCACAGATAATGACTGTCTCAAGATTTAAAAAGATGCAAATACCAATTTAATTAATTAATTAATTTTTTGGAGATTGTGTTTTTTGTTTTTGTTTTTTTGTTTTTAAATGACCACACTGTGAATTCTTCTGGTGTGATGTGACTGACAACACTGCAGTGGGGCTGTCCTGTATTCTGCTCTGGTTTAATAATAGCCACAATGCAGCGCAGAGTCACCTTCTCCTCTAGAGGAGTTACCTTTCCTGTCCTGCTTTGTGCAGATGTTTGGTTTAGACAAGGAATGTCTGGATTTATCAATTTTCAGGTGACATCTAAACAGACTAAACCTATCAAAGAAAAAAAACAATTTTAAAATAAGAAAATGTGATTTAATAAAGTGGATATATTTGACATTGAATGAAGAATTTTAATTTTAATTTTCATTCATGGTGTTAATTTGTGACATTGCAGTTTGCAGTGAATATGTGACATCCCTAACCCTTAACAAAAGCTTTTGTACATAGTGAGCAGTTGCTGTCTCAACAAATACTGTTAAACCTCATTATTGCTGCTCCTGTTTCAGGTGCCCGTGCGCCCCGGGCTCTGGTTGACCAGAAGTCCTCAGTGATCAAGCACAGCCCCACTGTGAAGAGAGAGTCCCCCTCCCCTCAGGGTCGTGTCAATAACAACAGGTAAGCTGCCACCTGGGCTCAAAAGGCGCTCTGTTTAATGTGCCAGTGCAAAGTGTGGGCTGCAGATGAAGTTGACTGGCTAGACAGTGAAAAATAAGTCAACAGACTTGAATCTAATATCAATCAAAATTTTAGAGGTATTTTTTATGCTACATGTAAAGTTTACATAGTGGTATTAAAGGATTAAAAATGTATTTTTCATTAGAGATAGATCTTTGGATTTAGTTAAAAAATTAAGTTGTCTGTCTAGGCAGTGAAAAATAAGTCAACTGATTATTTTTTATAGGTGGTTTGTTCACCTGCTGTACCTGCTTTGTGGTATTTGCATCCTTTTTAAAGGCACCGTTAATCATGAGTGAGGAACATGTTAGCCCTGCCCACTTTGTCCTTTCTACCACTGTGATATGACACAGACATGACATACACATACTGTCTGACATAGTTTCATGTACTTTCCACGTATTCACATGAATCTTTACCCACTTAAGCCTTGTTTCCACTGGTTTTCTTTGGAGTGGATTGGTATGAGCTGCAAGTGTCTCCACTGTGAAGTGAACCTTACTGCCCTGTTTGAGGAGTCTGAAGCAGATGGTACTAGTTTCCAGAGGGGTCTAGGGCCGACTCCAGGCGTGGTTACAACGACTAAACAGATGATGGGACAACAGAATGGAGAGTCAGGCAAAAAACTAGATGGCAGAAAGCAGAAATAAACATAAAATAATAACTTCTTATCAAACAAAATCACAAACCGCTCTATTTACAAGTATGGTAACAAATGTTGTGCTGACAGCTAACAGCTATTTCCTGTTTATGGATGCACGCCACTCATGAAAAGATCATATATTTCTAGTGCGTAATGCATCCAACATGAGTCAAATCCAATGAATTACATACAGAGATGCTAAAACATGACTATATGAGGCAAAAATCAAAACAGAAAAAGCTGATGATGAATTATGATAGCTTTACTTGGAATTACAAAACAACTTGTGAATCTCTGAGACTGGATGAGCAATTATGAGTATAATTCAAATATGATTTAGGTTTTATTTATTAAAAATGAAAGAAGTTAATTTTGGGTGATGTGAAATGAACCCACTTCAAGGCTGGCCCAAGACCACTGTGGCAGAGGAAAAGAGGCTTTAGTGTTGTATTTCAACTCTTGAATGCACCCTGACAGATATTCAACCGTCTGGAATTGAGTCAGACCGTTATTTCCTAGGATTCTGGCAGCAGTGTTGATTGAATGAAAACAAGTGACCCTGTTAATAGCCTCCACTGTTTTTACCCACCCACCAAAACACGTTCTAAAATGCACAGGGTATGTCTTTCAGTCATTTTTTTCCAATTCTCTGCATTAACAGTACATAGCATCATATACTCATATGCCCTTAAAAAAGACTATACTATATATTATTATCAATAATGAAAACTGCAATATCTGCGATTAGCTGAGGAAAGTAGTTTTGACTGGAACCTCTGAAATGTTTCTTTTCTCCTCACATACCCAACTAATAGAAAGGCTGGTAATTCAATGTAATTTTCTATGCCTAATGTAGTGAGAACCAGCAGTTCCTGAAGGAGGTGGTGCAGAGCGTGCTAGATGGCCAGGGAGTGGGCTGGCTTAACATGAAGAAAGTGCGCCGCCTGCTGGAGAATGAGCAGCTACGCGTCTTTGTGCTGAGCAAACTCAACAGGGCTGTCCAATCAGAGGAGGATGCCAGACAGGAGATCATACGAGATGTGGTGAGAATCAAAAGCACTGGGTAACAGTATAAAAGATTCAAATAAGCTCAAGTCACAATTGGAGCAGTCAAAGCTTGTGATGTGCTCCACACACTACTAAAATATTAAATCATATTAAAGTTATCCATCATCTCTTAACTGAAAATCTGTTCTAAAAATGTTTTAACAATTGTGTTTGTGAGAATTTGATTGTTACTTAGCGGCCTACCAGCTGCCCCTAATAACACAACATGGTACTCACTAGTTTCAGTGGAATACAGTGAAAACAATGATCTAGAGAATATTTTGTTTTTGTGTGTAACAGGAGGTGAACAGAAAGGTGTACAAGGGCATGCTGGACATTTTAAAGTGCACTGTGTCCAGTCTGGAGCACTCTTACACCAACGCCGGCCTGGGAGGGATGGCCAGTGTCTTTAGTCTGCTAGAGATTGCCCGCACACACTATCAGACCAAAGGTACTCTCTTCAGATGAAGCTCTCTCAGGATATGTGCAGCATCTGTTTTTGTTTATACTGTCAGCACTTGTGCATCATTTAACAGCAATGACTCTCTGCTACTAACACTGTACTGCGCTTCAAGTCGCACGCCAGACATTTGCTCTAGTGAAACTTAAAGGCACTGGGAGTTGTATGTCTAACCCTTTGCGTCCTTGCTTTAACTAACATCTTCATTTCTCTGTTTTGTAATGCTGACAAACTGTGTCTGGCTTCCTAACTGTGGTAACTCGCTAGACCCTGAAAAGCGAAACAAGCGAAGCCCCACAGACAGTTCTAGCAGCCCGGGGAGCAAAGAGAGCCCATCGGGCCGCATGGAGGCTGGCCGACCCCCGGCCCTCCTGAACGTGCCCCACCTGCAGCTGCCCCACCACAACCCGGGCAGGGGCACGCGCCACTTTGACACTCGCAGCCTCAACGAGGAGAACTTTATTGCCTCCATTGGTGTGTACACCGCTCCAGCCCCGTGGCATGTGCTCTGTGAGACCCCTCCCCCATCCCAAAGGCTTGTCAGAAATAGTCCATCCCCTCCTCTGCACTAAACTAACTCTTACAGTGCCAATATTCTACACTCACACCTTACATTCATTTGATGGATGCTAGTAGTTGATGTAAGGGATACCGCTCTAGTAGTAATAAATAGAAGGCTGAGAATCAGGTTGAGCTTAATGAATCAAATGAACATGAACCCTCATCAACAAAAATACTATCTGCTAACATAAGTCTCTTCAGTCTAAAACGGTGGAAGTGCAATAGCAGGGCTGTAGGAACCTTACTAAAAATGGCTTGAATATTTTGTGTCAAAAGGGCTCAGATGAATTTATTTTCATATAACACAGTATAATTCTACATGTTATTAATGAGTACAATTTGTTCTACTGTAAACCATAAACATATGATTATAGACAATTATTTCTAATTCACTGCAAAGCCCATGGCGTCCTCAATGTGTACATCTATAGTAAATAATACAATAAGCCTGAAGAGTGTGTAATATTGGCCTGTTGCAGCTTGGACAGAGTCCTTGTGTCCTCCTCTAACATGTCCCCATTTGCCCCCTGTGGACGTGTGTTGTGCCTGCTGCCTTGTACTTGCATGTGTATGTATCAGATGTGTTAAATCTGCAGTAGTGGACAAGGGAGGCCTGAGGCCAGCGTGTGCTGTGTGCCTTTACTGCAGGTTTGTGCCAGGCCTGCTCTAGTCATATGGCAGCTCCCTTTGCTCTGAGCATGGAAGGTGGAAGCTTCTCTCCCTGGTATACAGGCCCAGTAAAGACCCGTCTTTTTCTCAGTGCTTTGATTGTAAATTTAATCACTAAAAATCTGAGCCATTTTGTTTTGGTCTGCTCTGGGTCTGTATACAGAGGACACTCCAAGTACGCCACCCTGACTCCACCCTGCACCCTTCTCTCCCTTTAGAGATTGCACCTTCAATTCTACAGAATGCTGTGAGACATGCATCCTAGCTTCTGCAACTGCTCCATCTCACCCACGGCGGGCTGGTCGGCCTTTCAAAGTCATCCCATGCTGTTTTCTGAACCATCTCCTCCTCCGAGCTACTGCTGTGCAGAGCCACACATGTCATTATCCACCCTGTGTGACTCTGCAGGGCTTTGGAGAGTGTGGCTGGGTTGTACTTTTACCTTAGCAGCTTCTTGTTTATATAATATGCAATTGTTTTTATAATCCGCATGGAGCTCAACAATGTCCGCCCACCTCTGCTTTCAGCATTGACTTTCTGAGCAATTTGAATTTCAGATTAAAGGCACAGAGCTATGGGGTTACTAATGACCATAACATTTTTAAATGCCAAAATTCTTTAAATATTTGTCTTCTATTTCTAACCAGAATGTGAACATTATGGCTGTAACTATGATTCTATGAATCCTGAGTGATGGCCATTTTCTCTGCAGTGCTTAAAGCAGGATTCTTAGAACCATAGTTGCATTTGTGACTGTTGTTTTATAGCTTTATTCAATAAAATATGTCTTTGGTCACAAGTTACTCCAGAGCTGATTAGACCTCAACATTTAAACTTTTTTCAAAGTCTATGGGAAAAATAAATGCAATTTTGGAAGCAGAAGTGCCTGCCCACTGTTGTGGTCCATCAAATCTCAGCCACACAGAGACATATGAACCATCCCTCTTCAGTAACAGTTTCTCAATGCTCAGTTTGTTTTGTTTGGTTTAAATGCTCACCCACCATACATGCCTTTTCAATCAGCTCTCTGACTCTCTCTCTGTCTTTCTCTCCTTGCTTGCAATGCATCTTGGGTAGAATTGTGGAGCAAGCACCAGGATAAGCAAAAAGCTATGGAAAAACCACAGAGTAAGAGACTTTGCACACACCAAGAAAGTAAAAATTTGGGGTGACCTTTTGCTCTCTCTCCACCCCGTTTTTTACTTCAACCTTTTTGCTCTTTCTTAACATATTCATTAGATTTTGAACCCTAAACGCACTTTCTACTAAAGTATACTGAAGCTGATAAGTATTCTTTGTTCAAACATGTGGTCCTGTACATATTCACTCTATGCTATGCTTGAACTTTTTTTGACATAATGTATAGATTAACTCACTCGCTATGGCTTTTTTCTTTACATATCGCTATAAACCACCAAAATACAAAAACTGATGCCCTTTTACTACTAAATTCATTTCCAGTTTGAAGTGACTTGGCCAAGGTTACAAAGATGTTGGTGTTTTCTGGGAATTGTTTGCATTATAATGGGGAAAGCGAGCGTCTTCTACTTGATAATGAAATCCTGTTGAATGGCATTAACACTAGTTCTCCGTGCTCCTGACTGAGTTTGTGTGCATGCCTAACTGCCTGTGTGCTGTCGTCCTGTGTTCTCTGGTGTTACCCGGGCCACACGCAGCCTTGACTCAGATGTATCACGCTCCTGCTCAGTTTCATTTGTAACTTCTCGATTTGATGGCACTTATTACCGCACTCTCTGCTTGCCCCTGTGTCACTTCTATGTCTGGTTTTCAAATGGTTTATGTATTCTTGAACCTATCTGACGCAAATCTGTTCTTCTGTCACCATTCTATTGATGGTAATCTGGCTTATCTTGAGAACGCCAGCATCAGATGTGCTCTTTAGACTGTAGTGCAGTGCTATGTAGCGACTCCGTAAGGTAAGCTACGGTACAGCTGGTACAAAACACAGTCTAATTAACACTTGTGCCCTCAGGGTCTGAGGGAGGCAAGCAACAGCGCCCCCTGGTAGCAGATGCAGAAGAGAAGAAGTCCCAGATGAGTTCTGATAGTGGGCTCAGCGTCATGTCTGGATCTCAGGTTTGTTCTTCAAACATATTCTGCATTTATCTGTTTGATATACTCAAACAACCTTTCAAACAACATTGGGCCAAAAGAAGATAAATAAAGTCTTATCATTTCTGATTCATTTGATAATGAGCTGTTATGGTCAAATTGAGATTCACTAATTCTGTTTAATCCAGCAGTCTGCTCAAACACTCCAAAAGTGAACGTAATCTAGACTCTAAAAAAATTGTAATATGAACTTGCCCAGCCCTGCTCTCTTTCAAAAATCCAGGAGAAATTTTGCATGTTTCCTTTTGCAGAAGAGTGACAGTGAGTCAGTGACCAGCTCTGAGCCTCCCATCCTGACCAGGAGCACGAGCCAGGACTCTGAGGCCAGCACAGTGGTAGGGCACAGCCAAGTCACTCTGTCTGCTCCCCCTGCATACTCATATGTGTAACACACCCAGAGTGCTCCCCTCTCAAACGTGTGTGTGTGTGTGTGTGTGTGTGTGTTATACAGATCAGTAACAGCTCTGGAGAGACTCTGGGGGCAGACAGTGACCTGAGCAGCACAGCAGGAGACGGGCTTGGCAGGACCGCGGCTCACCTCACCCAGTCTAGAGGCACGCTCTCAGACAGTGAGATCGAAACCAACCCCGCCACCAGCGCCGTCTTTGTGGGTGCACCCCTCTGCCCACTCACCTTCTTTATTAAACATTTAAAGTGCTTATTACTTTGTTTGGAAGGATAGTACCTCTGGGGTTATATTTATATTTTACATCAGACTCCTGCTAGATGAAAAGTTGAAGATTAAATTTTTTTTATTTTATTTTATTTTATTTTTTTTTTTAAAGTA
Organism: Paratrypauchen microcephalus; assembly: GCA_036785185.1. Taxonomy (NCBI): domain Eukaryota; kingdom Metazoa; phylum Chordata; class Actinopteri; order Gobiiformes; family Gobiidae; genus Paratrypauchen; species Paratrypauchen microcephalus. The sequence continues at coordinate 525,681 of JAVJIX010000289.1, forward strand.
GCTCTGGAATCCCTCTATGGCATCAGTAACTCATCCAAGCCAAAAGTGCAGGGGCAATTTACACGCAGTTTAACCATGCATTAAAGGTGTTGTCATGTATTTTTTACTTGTTACATAACACTTTTGTGTAAATTAGACAAACTAGCTTGAGATAGCTGACTGGTAATAGTTATGAAATATGAGGGTCATTCAATAAATAAGGTGAATTTTTCAGTATAAGGACTGCTAATACAAATAGAAGCTTACTTTAAAAAAAAAAATTCAACGTAGTCTCCCAGCACTGTCACACACTTTTCTCATCTGTGCACAAGCTTCCGTATATTCCCTCAGCGTAAAAATCTTTGGACTGATGTCTCAGCCAGTTGGTCACAACACTTTTGACTTCGTCACTTTCAAACCAACAGATAAGCTCAAAGTCCTTGCAGTGTCATCCACTGTCACCTTTCTGTCAGACTGAATGAGGTCATTGACTGATTCGATCACCTCAGGAGACCTCCCAGGCCTGTTTTGATCCTCAACACTGCTCCGTCTTTCTTTAAACAATTTAGCCCACTTGTAGACCTTTTTTTGGCTGAAACACGTGGCACCATACACAGTTGACATTCTCTTATGAATTTCAACGGATTTGCACCCTTCAGCAACCAAAAACTTGATAACTGACCGCTGTTCAATCCTGGAGCATGCTTCTTGGTCGGCCATCTTTGTTAATCGCCAAAACTCAAAGTTTTTTTAATCTGCAAAAGAAATTAAATCCATGTGAAAAAGAAGTAAAACAAAACAAAAAAATAAAAAAGTAAGCTATCTGTATTAGCAGTCCTTGTACCAAAAAATTCACCTTATTTATTGAATGATCCTCGTATTTACTTCATATCTGCTTCCCATGTCCAAGCATGGTTTGGAGGAAGTCAAACAAACTACATATGCTAGATTTTTTGCAAAATCAATCAAAGCAAATGAATATACTGTAAAGTATGTTTGTCAAGAAATATGAAAAGAGACCTGAATAATGCACTTAAACTGCATTTTAGTTTGCCTTTTTGTCATATGTGAATGATTGAATAGACCCGTGTTTGTAAATATGTGTTTTTACCACAGGGGAGGACCCACACACTGAAGCCAGGGGCCAGAGATCACCTGTCTGCTATGGGGAAGGGCCCTCCTCAGCCCCTGGAGGACATCAGTATGAGAATCTACCTGTGCGAGGGGCTGCTGGGTATGTATGTGCAATCATCTCCAAAGCACCACTTAAATCTGTAATCTTTATACAAAACTGAGCTCATCATGTGGAGGGTGGAGGATCTGAAGGACAGAAGTGACATTTTAGTTAAAACGGAACAAAAATATGAATCTAATATTAATATTAAAAATATTAAATATTAATAAAATAATAAATATTAATGTCATGTATTCATTCATTTGAAGTGTTTACATAATGCTCAAGATGCTAGCTAAAACTAACATTGTCACAATAGTTAAAAATGACAAAATGACAGTTACATATTTTCCCTCAAGTGTCACTTCGACCCTTTAGCTTCTCAGCCCTGGTTATAACTGCGATCTTGAACTATTCTATTCTGCTCAGTTGTAATCTTCGTCTCCAATAACCCTGTGTAATACTGTCTTTGTGTCATGTGTCATTAACGTGGGTATGGTGTGTTGTTGTATTGTTGTATCGGTGTCTGTATGTCCCTGTGTCGTTGGCTGTTGTGACTAAACCCTGTGGCCCTGCTGACCTAACCCTCTGTCTCCACTGCTCCTGCGGGACCCGCTTCAGGCCGCGATAAGAGCTCCGTTTGGGATCAACTGGAGGATGCTGCCATGGAAACCTTTTCTCTAAGTAGGGCTAATCTCTTTGCCCTTTTCCTGTGTGTGAGTGTGCCGTACTGAGGCTGCTGTGGTGCTATGTGGGTCTGTGTCAGAGCATCTTACACTCTTCACTGAGCTCTTTTAGCCTTTGCCTCTGCTGCTAACTTCAAACACTAACATTTTTAGAGTGAGAGCTTCTGTAAGAACTATTCATTTGGGAAAAGCACAATTAATTGTATTAGGAAAATTATGCCAAATGACAAACAAGACCATAATCTAATTTATAAAATTAAGTTCATTATATTGTTATCCTTTTTTTTTTTTTTTTTTTTTAAACAATCCAGATAATGCACCTGTAATAACATTACACTACTTCTGATATTAGACATATTAAAATGGCTGGATTATTGCATATTCATATTCATATCAAGAGCTAAAGTGTGGCTGGTGTGCAGGTAAAGAGCGCTCCACTCTGTGGGACCAGATGCAGTTCTGGGAGGATGCCTTCCTGGATGCGGTTATGCTGGAGCGGGAGGGCATGGGCATGGACCAGGGCCCGCACGAGATGATCGAGAGGTATAACTGATTAACTGCACTGAGCAATCACAAAATACACTTTAACTCTCTGCTCTTTACTGGATATTTGAAAATATCATTAGAACACATTCTTTTTTGGCATTAAGTGTAATATGTTTGTACAAAATATAATTCACTTCTTGGATTATGTATATTGCCCTCTACTGGCAAAAATAAGAAGTGGACAGAACACCACTCTTATGCTGTGATTTAAATAATCTTTGTAGCATAATACAGTCCTGATTAAAAAAAAAAAAAAGACCATTTTAAAAAATTGCAAGTATTCACATTTTGCACTGTTGGGTCTTAAGAAGGTTCTAAAAAGTGCTTCAAAATGCAAATAGAAGAAATAAGAGAAGACTTTATTGACTTCACACAGGAGAAATTTACTTGTCACAGTAGCTCCAGGTAGGGACAGTTTGAACAAGAAAGACAAGTGCATGCAGGCAAAAATGGCATAAAGATAGGTAATAATAGTAATAAAATAAGTAAAATAAGTAATAAATTGAATAATAATAGTAATAATAATAAAAACAGTGACAGGGAGAGTATTAAAAAAACAATACTTGCACGATGGAAAAATGATATTGCATGATAGGTGTATTGAAAATAATGAGAGTGAGACAAGAAACAACCATTGCAAACAGCCATTAAACTGAAATAGCCTGTTTATCAGCTGATCAAAAGCTTAAGACCACATCTCAAAAAAACCCCAAAACCCCTAAAAAAGAAATACACTTTTCAAAAAAGGACTCGGTAATGAGTAGCTGCGCCATTTTTGTTAATCACCTCAAAAATTAGTTTTGAAGAAGAAGAAGAAGTAGTGAACTTTATTGATCTCACACTGGAGAAATTCTTCTCTGCATTTTAACCCATCCTATATATATACAGTATATATATATATTAGGAGCAGTGGGCAGCACACATTAGGGCGCCCGGGGACCATCTCCATGATCTTCTTGCTTCGGCTTGGTCAGGACCTAAGCTGGAGGTACCTATGGTGCATGTTTTGGGTTGGTGGGGGAAACCGGAGTGCCCGGAGGAAACCCACCCAGACACAGGGAGAACATGCAAACTCCACACAGAAAGGCTCGGGCGACCCGGGGATCGAACCCGGAACCTTCTTGCTGTGAAGCGTGAGTGCTAGCCACTCAGCTACCGTGCCGCCATTGGCATGCTTGACGCTAGTGTTTCCAGGAGGCTAATTGGAATGTTGCTCCAAGTGGTGAAGACGGAGGGCATCCACTATCTGGAACTGGTGTCCACTTTTGTAAACTTCCCTTACCATCCAACCGCAAATGTTCTCAGTTGGATTTAGATCAGAGGACCATGCAGGATGGTTCAAAAGATGTTATGTGATGTTATTTCTCTGGAAGAAGTCAGGTGGGCATTGTGAACTGCACCGTTGTCCTGTTGAAAAACCCAGTCATTACCACACAGACGATGGCCTTCAGTTGTGAGGGATGCCCCCTGCAACATCTCCACATAGCCAGCTGCCGTTTGACACCTCTGTAAACCTGATGCTCCATTGTTCCATTGAAGGAAAAAGCCCCCCAGATCATGATGGCGTCCCCTCCACTGTGCTGTGTAGAAAACATCTCAGGTGGGATCTCCTTGTCATGCCAGTAACGTTGGAAACCATCAGGACCATCAAGGTTAAATTTTTTCTCATCAGAGAATAAAACTTTCTTCCACCTTTCAATGTCCCATGTTTAGTGCTCTCGTGTAAACTCCAAATGGGCAATTTTGTGCCGTTGAAGGAGACAAGGTCTTTGAAGATGTTTTTTGTTCTTAAAACCTTTCTCTCGCAGATGCCGTCTAATGGTTATGGGACTGCAGTTGGCACCAGTGACGAGCTTAATTTGGGCCAAGGATTGTCCCGTGTCTTGACGGACAGCCAATTGGATCCTCTGGCTCAGGGCTAGTGAATTTTTTTTGGGTCTACCACTTCACTTTTTTCCCCATAACCCTCAGGATCTTTTTAAGAAGTTTAAAATGACTGTCTTACAACGTCCAACCTCAGCAGCAATGGCATGCTATGAGAGGCTGTGCTGATGCAGCTCAACAGTCCGACCGCGTTCAAAGAGAAAAATCTTTTTTGCCTTTTTTATCAGGAGGTCGTGACAGTGTGGATATCTGACAGGAAATGAAACTGAATCCACATTTTTGCAAAGATTTGGACTTTTAAAGACTGTGGTCTTAAACATTTGATGAGCCGATAAACAGTTTCCATTTTTGTCAAAGGAGGCTATTTTTGTCAAAAAAGAGAATCCGTCGTTAAACAGAAATGGGGGAGTTAGACACAACCTGTCTCCCATCTATAATTCGATTCTCAAACAAATAATCATTAGGACAGACAAGCCATTGCAGAGGGGTGGAGAGGGTCGTTGTCGTGAATAGGGAATTGGACGCCAGAGAAATTTGAAATACAAAGAGACAGATTAGCTGATGGGTTCAGAGTGGTTTCAGTGTAGTGAGAGCAGCCTAGGGCTGATAGATATGCTAATACAAGACGCCAGAGGAATTCGTAAAACAAAAGAGAGTAGCGGGGAGGGGTCAGAGCTTTGTTCAGGGTAGATAGCTCCTCCTTTGCAGCTAGATATAAACAGGGTCGAAACAGCATGAGGGCCAGAGCTGACGAAGCCTCTCGGATGAGCGGCGAAACGTTTTCAACCAAACAAACTTTGTCCAGTTGACAAACTGAACTTCTCCTTTGATCATGGATTCTACCTGGACGACTGAGGGACTTTTCACGCAGTTTCCATTTCAGTTTAATGGTTGTTTGCAATAAATTGCTTACTCAAAATTTTTTCTTGTCTCACTCCCATTTCTTCTTGCATTTTGAAGCACCACTTAGAACCTTCTTAAGATCCAACAATGCAAAATTTTTCAACTGGTCTTAAATTTTTGATCTGGAGTGTATGCTCCTGAATAGAATAGGATGATTTGTTACCAGTCCAGTTGAACTAATGTGTGTGCTGTGTTCACAGGTACCTGTCTCTGGGAGAACACGAGCGCAAACGTCTGGAAGATGACGAGGACCGACTCCTGGCCACTCTTCTGCACAACATGATCGCATACATGCTCATGCTCAAAGTGCGTGTGCCTCTGCTTTATGGTCATCAGGTTATTGTACTCGTCTACACATGTTTACTCTCTTGTGTGTGTGTGTGTGTGTGTGCGTGTGCAGATGAACAAAAACGACATCAGGAAGAAGGTGAGGCGCTTAATGGGCAAGTCCCACATTGGCCTCACATACAGCCAAGAGATCAACGAGATACTGGACAAACTGGGCCAAATGGTACATCCACACTTGTATGCACTGATAACATGTAGGAATCCTTTTCTGATCATTGTAATGTGTGTGTTTGTAGAATGGCCGTGAGCTGTCCATCAGGCCCTGTGGAAGCCGACATATCAAAAAGCAAACCTTTGTGGTTCATGCTGGCACTGACAACAAAGGAGATATCTTTTTCATGGAGGTAGGCATCTGTTTACAATGAAACTATTCTGTACTGCAGCCACACAACTGACTCAATAAAATAGAACATGGTGGTACCCCCCCCCTTGTTTGCACACTCCCTCTGCTTGCCCATTGTTTTCTGAACTTATAAAAGTGGCTCATGTTCTATGATGAGTTAAAGGAAAAGTAATGTTTTTTTTTTACAATTTGAGCCTTATTTCGGTAATAAAACAAGTTGTTTTACTCACCCATAGCACTTTGGTGTCATATGGAGCACTTCCAGAGATGTTTTAGATTTGCGGTTAGCCTAGCGCGACTTCTAGCCATAGCTCGGGGCATATAATATATTCCCCAAGCATGTAATATGCCCCGTGCGGGGTCCAAATAACACAAACTTTAGCTCTTTTCAAATCATAGAAGCTCAATGTCTTAGTCTACGATTTCGTTTGAAGCAAAAGTGGCCTGTAATCCGAGATTTATCCATAGTTTACAGCTTTGCGTTTCATGTTTGGGTCCTGGGAGCTGAGAGCACAGTCCGCACATGCGCACTGGCCTCCTCATCTACTCGAAACTATGGATAAATCTCGGATTACAGGCCACTTTTGACCACACAAAATCGTAGACTAAAGACATCGAGCTTCTATGATTTGAAAAGTGCTAAAGTTTGTGTTATTTGGAGACCGCAAACAAGTGCCCCGAGAACTCACATGATGGAGATCGCAAATCTAAAACATCTCCGGAAGTGCTCCATATGACACCAAAGTGCTATGGGTGAGTAAAACAACCTGTTTTATTACCAAAATAAGATTGTAAAAAACGTTACTTTTCCTTTAACATGTGCAGGAGACACCCTCTTCACCTCACTCTTCCTCATACCTGTTGTGTGTGTGTGTTGTCAGGTGTGTGATGACTGCATCGTCCTGCGCAGTAACATTGGCACCGTGTATGAGCGCTGGTGGTACGAGAAGCTCATCAACATGACTTACTGCCCCAAGACCAAGGTCCTGTGTCTGTGGAGACGTAATGGCCAGGAGACGCAGCTCAACAAGTTCTACACCAAAAAGGTGCTCTGTGCTCCTCACTCCACTCTTGAGCTCATGGAGGACAGAATCACTCACCTGATCATGTTGTGTCTCTAGTGTCGGGAGCTCTACTACTGCGTCAAAGACAGTATGGAGAGAGCCGCTGCCAGACAGCAGAGCATCAAACCAGGTCTGCTCCACTCCTGTCCTTTTGTCCTTTTTATGGTATTGTAGCAAATGTAATACAGCAGTACACTAGAGTGCAATACATTACAGACAAATGAAGACATTTTGAGGAACAAATGTCATTTAATTTGCACTATAATTATTCATTTAAAACAAAAGTGAACAAAACATTCACGGTATGGGGTATAAATATATATTTTCTACTATACAGGGATGAAAAATTTCCGCTTTTTGGCGGATTTCCCATTTTTTGTCAGCCACCATTTTTATATCAGTGCAAATCTGTTGAGAAAAAGTTTGGGTGTATATATGTTGTGTTTAGGGTTTAGGGTATATCGTCCCATATTCAGAAACAAAAGTACACGTCCCATATTGAGCTGAATAGGGACGCACGTTGTCCCGTATTACACGTGTGAATCAAAAATAGTGTCTAAAACAGGGGTGCTCAGTATGTCAATTGCGATCTACCAGTTGATTGCCAAGGTAGTGTGGGTAGATCGTAGTATCGTAGTACTCGACACCGGTCTTGGTCTCAAGATGAGTGCGATTATATTTCATTACGGCCGCTGCCATTAGCAATAAACTTTTACCGGTGTGCGAGACCACGCAGGGCTTCTCAGTGCAGCCTGTGCGCTCGTCTGGAGCCGCGGAGACTGCGGCACCACACACCCCCCCCCGGCGCATGCAGCTTGTCCGCTACAGCGTGTACCCTTGCGTACCAGCGTGTATCACAGAGCAGGTTAAACTTTATAAAACATCCCACTTGTCCGTTCGCCTCACGTCAGTGCGCCGCTCCTCGGCTTTTCATGCTCTCGCTCCTCCTGCTCACAGTCCTCCTCAATACGCTGATTAGAAGAGCAAGACTAAGTGCAAAGCAAAAACTAATCTAAATTTATGTTACAGTGTTGGCACAGAGCAGGGCCCCCGATGACTTTCAGCTTTTTTCATTACTGGTCACTTTCATCCCTCACAATATTAAACAAGTCTAACACATATTTCAAGACAAACTACAAAATGCCTGCCGTTAAACTAAACAAAAACACATGAAGACAGTTAATGTGTAGTTAATTCATTTATTATTTATAAATGAAAAACATTTTCTTCTGTGAAAAGGAAATAAGACTAATGTGCTATTAGCATGCTAGTTGCTATCTGACATAGCTGTGAAAAGTGTAACTCATCATCGTGAGTCACTGGAATGTAAGGAATATGTTGATATGTTTGTACTACTGCAAGTCATTTAAAATGAACTACTTCTGTTTTTTTCCACATTTTTTACCTGGAAAATAGTTTCCAGCACTTTTAAGTCACTCAAAAGCACACTTGGACTGGTTGTCTTTTATGTTGTCCAGGCCCGGAGTTGGGAGGGGAGTTCCCAGTGCAGGACATGAAGACTGGGGAGGGCGGGCTGCTGCAGGTCACTCTGGAGGGAATCAACCTTAAGTTTATGCACAGTCAGGTAAGACCCCTCCCCTCTCCACTGTGGCATGAGCATCCATCTCTCCTGTGTCACCCGACCATCTCCATCATGTCACCCCCCCCACCCCCCACCCCCCATGCTCCCCACACCCATGACCAGAAATCTCCCTCTGAACCAGGGCGGTCACCACAGCAGTTTAGAGGAACATTTCCCCTTTGGCTTTGCTTCTTTAACCCGTCTTTTGAGTTGGTGTGTGTCTGCGTGCATGCCCCCACCCCCCACACACACATGCTGTCTGTGGACATCTGTGGTGCTCTCCGTGTCTCTTCTGTGTGGGAGGACGTGGAGCTGGGTGTGTGCTGCCTGCAGTGGTAAGACCGAAACCTTGAGCTAAGACTTTTCATTAATAATTGGCTTCTCATAGCAACTTTGACTCAAGTTTGGACCCGTCAACATGGCCATGCGTTGTCCTCACATCTGCATAGTTTAGTTCTAGAGCTTGTGATGTGAATATGCAACAGCAGGAGAGCGACACAGTAATGTTTCAGTATTTTATAATTGTATTTACTCACCAGGGTTGATCTTTCATTGGATTTATACTTGCGCTTATTGCATTTTGCTTTTGTGGTACATGGAGACTTCTGCACTAGACCTAATACAAGGCCGTAATATTAATCAACCATGCCAATTTGACCCATTTCAATCATTAAACAAAACTACTGTAGTATGAAGTGCTAGATGTGTTATTGGTTGGTTGTTTTGTATGTGTTCTGGAAAGTGTAGTGGTGTATGTTACACCTGTAAATTCAGTTGTTGATGTCTGAAGTTGCTGTCCTCCTAAAGACAGTGAGTGAGGTAACTCTAATAGCCTAGCATAGTAATACAGTGGTACCTCACCTTACGAAATTAATTTGTTCCAGAAGTGGTTTCGTAACGTGAATTTTTCGTAAGTTGAGTAGCTATTTCAATGGAAAAGGCCTGATTCGTTCCAAGGTTGTTTTTTTTTATAGTGTAACTTTTTTTTAATAGTGTAACATTGGTTCTGCGTCCTGATTGGCTAAGAGACTAGACAGGACTAAACGTGGACTAAACCAGGTCTAGAGTCTAGACCTGGTTTAGTTCTGGTCTAGACTAGTAATACAGTGGTAGACCAGAACAGTGGTAGAGCAGAACTAAAACCAGGTCTAGACCAGGTCTAAACCTGGACTGGACCTGGACTAAACCAGAACTGGACCAAGATTAAACCACCACGTGTCGCTCTTTGCTGGTTTCGTGCGGCTGGTTTGTGGCTCGGGCTCCAGAGGACGCGGTCCGGGCGCCGCGGTTCTATCTCGTCCTCGCAGCCCCGGTGCCGGTCGTGCAGACCAGGACTAGGGGTGCTCCTCGCCGCGCGGTGCCGTGCTCCTCGCCGCGCGGTGCCGTGCTCCTGGTGCCGTGCTCATCGCCGCGCGGTGCGTTCATGTCTCCGCGCTGCTTCCGGAGTCGTGTCTCCCCCCACGCTTCACTATTTAATACATTTTGTTGAAAATCTTGCGTGTTCAGCGCTAGAGCTAAGAGGCCGAGAAAGGTGCTCTTTGAGCGGGGATAACAGCGGGGCGTGCATCTGAGCGCGCATTATTCGAATTTTTGAGATTTCGCGTTTCGTAACTTGAATTTTCTTTCGTATCTAACGTGAGGGCGTTTCGTAACTTGGATTTTTCGTATGTAGGGTCTTTCGTAAGGTGAGGTACCACTGTAGTTGGCGCTACGGATAGCCTAGCATAGATGGTTATCTTCCCTAGAGGAATGATGGTTGGCTACACAGATAGCTTAGCATAGTGTACTGTTAGCCTAGTGTAGTTCTTCAAAATTAACTTAGTGTTTGGCGTAGCTCCTGCCCTGTTTGCGTGCAGTAATTGGGCCTGCGCTGACTGCTGGAGGAGGAGGAGGCATGGAGGTTACCCCTCAGGACTGGGCGCATGCTGCTTTCAAAAGCTGTTGGGTCACTGAAATCCCATTCGGACAACACTCGTAGTGTGTATGCAGCGAATAGGCCTGAATGCACCAATTTACCTGTTGGCACAAGATGAGTACTGACATATATAAGGCAGTGCAGAGTGTTATAAACAGCTCTTTGTCGTTTTGTCCGGTAAATCTGGGTATTTATTGTACCTCTGTAATCTGGTTCTGTTCTAAAACCTCCGTGCATCACATTCTACTGTCTACCGCATCATTCCCTACACCCATATGCTACTAGGAATACGCCGATTTAGTGTTGGTGGTGGTCAAAGTACATTGCCTTAGGACACAGCAGTATGGACTGAACCATCAACTTTCAGTTCGGTGGGGAAACATTGATCCTAATGTAAAGGAGTGGAATAGACTCACATCAGCTTAACCAGGCTCAGACCGTTTACAAATTGTTCTCATGTAACCAGACAGGCTAAACATTGAATTAAAAATACAAATGTTCCGCAGATGAGCTGTACCTTCAGAGAGAACTCTCCCACATGTCCTTGAAAGCAGCATCACTTCCTGGTCTTTTATGGCGCTGGATTCTCATTGGTCAGGCAGCTATTTGTGGTCTGAGGCTCAGGTGCTTTGAGCGCCCTCTGGAGTGTTTTTGCTCTTGTGTCCGATAATAATCCAAACCATTTCTCTCCCATGCTTTCTCCCCCTGCAAGGAGCGGAAGGTACCCACCTCTGCTGTGTTTGCTTTTAGCTCTCACATCTTCTTTGTTCTTTTGGTTTCTCTTTGTTTGGTTGCCTTTGATTTCTTTATTCCATTTCAATTCCACATGATTTATTTTTATGATTTGTTTACTTTGAGTTGTAGCTGTATGCACAGTTATTTTTCCTCCTTATTTCCATTCTAAACTAGTAACTCAATGTATGCATCATATGGGCCCTAAATGCACTGTACAGCTAAAGGACACTGCACTATGTCCCCTCCCTCAGTATTCATGTAGCTCCAGTCCCATTGTCCTCATGTAGTACCGCCCATGTGTATGCCCATGGAAGCCTGTCTCCTCTTCTGTTAGCTGCTTAGAGCTTGCATTTCACGTCAAGTGCTTTGATTTCCCTTTCCAACTCAGAGCTCAACACTTACTGCAGGTTACTTTGTTAAGATGAACTGTTTTCTTTCATCTCTGTTGTTGAGTTAATAATGTTGTGTCCTGTTTTTGCTTGTTTTTTTGTTTGTTTTTAGGTTTTCATAGAGCTGAGTCACATTAAAAAGTGCAATACAGTGAAGGGAGTCTTTGTCCTGGAGGAATTTGGTAATTACAACCATCTATTGATTCTAGGCCTGTACTCGGCACAGCAGTAACTCGGCTAAAGAGACAGTGACCAGGGCATCAGGGCTACTGGGTCAGGAGACACGTGGGCATACTACATTACTACATTGTGGTGTAGTCACAAAGTGTGAGGGAAATGATGAACTACAGATTAAGTGAGGCACAACTACTTAATCAGTGTACGGTTTTCAGATTTTCAGAGTGCAGAGGTGGGTGGAGGTGAGTGGTGTTACCTGGGATAGAACAAGGTGAGGAACAAGAAACTGAAATGGTTCAGTGATTTTTCTCATGTCGACATTAACCTTGTGTTCTCGTAGTAGGAAGAGTTTTTCACTGTGATTTTACTGGAGTAATGATTAAAAACATGTTTAAATTGTGTTTTTCATGTTCATAGATACATTGAATCACTTGAGTATTCATGAGCACTACCACCTCTGTGTTTATGGAGCTCAACAGTGACCACCTGATTCCATGTCAAATTTCAATTTAATCAGCCATGTGGCAATGACCACAAGACATTTTGTGTCAAATTTGTTTCTGAAACTGTGTGCAAAATGTTTAAATAACTTTTTATAATCTTGTTTTCTAAATGTGCTTTTTGGGCTTAAAACCGCCGCATTATAGAGGTGAGATGGGACGTAGCTGATTAGCCTCTGTAATGCCTTTTGAACTCTTAATATTTACATTTTTCCAAAAGTCTATGGGAAAAATGAAGGGAAAATGTACTTCTGTAAACCAGAGTGGGTGGTGACTGTTGAGCTCCGTAGGGAGTGTCTACACAGTTGGCTAGTCCATTTTCAGGTATGCATTAAAGGAAAAGTAACGTTTTTTACAATCTGAGCCTTATTTCGGTAATAAAACAAGTTGTTTTACTCACCCATAGCACTTTGGTGTCATATGGAGCATTTCCGGAGATGTTTTAGATTAGCGATCTCCATCATGTGAGTTCTCGGGGCACTTGTTTGCGGTCTCCAAATAACACAAACTTTAGCACTTTTCAAATCATAGAAGCCCGATGTCTTAGCCTACGATTTCGTGTGGTCAAAAGTGGCCTGTAATCTGAGATTTATCCATAGTTTCGAGTAGATGAGGACGCCAGTGCGCATGTGCGGACTCTGCTCTCAGCTCCCGGGACCCAAACATGAAACGCAAAGCTGTAAACTATGGATAAATCTCGGATTACAGGCCACTTTTGCTTCAAATGAAATCGTACATTAAGACATTGGGCTTCTATGATTTGAAAAGTGCTAAAGTTTGTGTTATTTGGAGCCCGCACGGGGCATATTACATGCTCGGGGAATATATTATATTCCCTGAGCTATGGCTAGAAGTTGCGCTAGGCTAACCGCAAATCTAAAACATCTCTGGAAGTGCTCCATATGACACCAAAGTGCTATGGGTGAGTAAAACAACTTGTTTTATTACCGAAATAAGGCTCAAATTGTAAAAAAAACGTTACTTTTCCTGTAAGTCCATATATTCATTTGACTTTCTGGCTTACACAACCTTCTTTTGTTGTTAGTTCTATACTAATTTGGGAAACTCAAAGTAATTATCCTTAAATTTTCAGTTTTTAAAATGTACAAAAAGGGCTTTTAAAATAAATCATTTTATCTTATTTTAAAATTCTTGGAATACCTATTTACATTCTGAATCTTAACATAGAAGTCCCACAAAAAGAGTAGAGAGTAGTTGGGCAGCTTGTAGTTTCCTCAGTGCAAGGTCAGGTCAGTAGAGTGTAGTAGTAGTAGTAGTAGCTGTAGTAGTAGTAGTAGTAGTAGCTGTAGTAGTAGTAGTAGTAGTAGCTGTAGTAGCTGTAGTAGTAGTAGTAGTAGTTGTAGTGGTGTAGTGGTCGGCTGGGTTACTGCTGCGTCTCTGTGCTGCTTTTTGTAATGTTGCCCTCATCTTTGCCACTATGAAAACCTTCATTCTCCAGCAGGTAAAGTGTCGCCACCTTTCTTCTTCTCCTCCCTCTGTCTGTGCACACTCAGCCCTCCATCACCATCACCTTTACTTTGTCCCCCCCCTCCACCCTCTCGCTTTCTCTCTCTCTCCACTCAATCATATGCTCTTACAAAAAAGCCCAGATGCCACAGTCAGTGGGGCGGCCATTTAGTGTCTCCTGTGTCCCGCCCCCTGGCTCACTGCTCATCTGGGCTTTGGGTTCACGGTTACTAATGAAAAGTCACTGAGGGTGCTAGCAGTGGTAGCTCAAAGGGCCGAACTGTGCCTTCCGGTTGAAAGGATGTGTTCTGATGCCTTCAGTGGATGTGTGCTTGATGTAAACATTAGTGGGACACTGTCTGATCTCCAAACAGAGACAAATGCTTGTGTGCAGTGTTAGTGGGACAGGGGAGTGGACGTGTCACACTGCTCTTGTGTCTGTCTCTCTTGTGCTAACCCTGTGACTCACCCGTGTTTCTGCTGCCTTTGAATTCTCTGTTCTGTCTCTTGCACCAAATAGTTCCTGAAACTAAAGAAGTGGTGATCCACAAGTACAAGACGCCCATGGTGAGTACTCACGCAGGCTTCACTCCAACAGTGACTGGAGTCAAGACACTTCAGTTGTGTTTAAAGTGTGATTAGCCAAGATGCCTGAAAATAAGTGGATCACAAATCCCACAGTGGAGTGAGTAGATAATTAAGATTTGTTTCCAAAATGAATGTAAAAGGGCCATATTGAGTAGGCTCTGTGCACGCTGGTCTCTGGCGAGCTCACTGTTATCAACACTGTGCCCCAAGAAATACTTCAAGATCACACGGTGGACGTCGAGTTACATGTGGACGTCACTGACAACAATGAAAAAAACAAATGAGGCCAAATCATGACCAGAGGACCCTTCTGTGTTTTTAAAGTTTGGTCATTTTGTTTTGATACTAATGCTAGTCCTGGAGCCTAATAGATATGAAAATAACCCTACAAACTGAAATAATCTTCACTTTAGAACAATCTGTTTGTCTTTACTTAAAAAAATAAACCAATTAAGTTGACAGAAAAGCTGGCATTTGCTGTGAGACACAAACACCTACGCCTCTGGTCACACTTCACTTCTTTATTAGTGATCTCCATGTGCATCTTGACCACCGCGTAACAGTTCATTCATTTCACTGTGACGCCGAGAGGAGCAGAAGTAGTGTTGATAACGACGAGCCTGCTGGGTGCCATCGAGCACAGAGCGTACTGGGGGTCATCATTTGAAAGCTCAACACACCTGAGAAACTGCTTGTTGCATGCAGGGAAATACAGTGGTACCTCACCTTACGAAATTAATTCGTTCCAGAAGTGGTTTCGTAACGTGAATTTTTCGTAAGTTGAGTCGCTATTTCAATGGAAAAAGCCTGATTCGTTCCAAGGCCCCGATCCAAGTTTTTTTTTTATAGTTTAACTTTTTTTAATAGTGTAACACTGTGTTCTGGGTCCTGATTGGAGAGACTAGACCAGGACTAAACATGGACTAAACCAGGTCTAAACAAGGTCTATACCTGGACTGGACCAGGACTAGACCAGGACTAGACCAGGTGGATTAAAGCGCCGCGTGCGGGTCTATTTCCTGGTTTCTCACGAGTCACAGCTGAGGCAAGCAGCGAGGAGGAGACCGCACGCAGTCTGAGCACATGAACGAACGCAGGTAAGAGCCGCGGTGGTTTAATCCGGGTTTAGACCTGGTTTAGACCTGGTTCAGACCTGGTTCAGACCTGGTTTAATCCGGGTTTAGACCTGGTTTAGACCTGGTTCAGACCTGGTTTAATCCTGTTTTAGAGGAGGCACGGTTTGAGCACGGGTCTCGTCCTCTCAGCCCCGCGCCGGGTCATGCTGCGCTATCACACATGTGTCCGCCCTCCCCCTTCCCCCCACGCTTCACTATTAATACATTTTGTTGAAAATCTATTAAAGTTTGAGTGTTTAAACAGAGACAAATGTGAGAAAAGTTTAAATCCAGTCTGAGAAAAGTGTACGTGTGTGGCTGAGCGCGCATTATTTGAATTTTTGAGATTTCGGCGTTTCGTAACTTGAATTTTCTTTCGTATCTAGAGACCAAAATTTACCGTGAAGGCGTTTCGTAACTTGGAATTTTCGTTTGTTGGGTCGTTCGTAAGGTGAGGTACCACTGTATTAGACTTGTGTGTTTTTAGACTTTATGTGCCCCTTCATTATATCATAGCAATGACACAAAATACGATCCCTCTATCACGGACCACAAGGTGTTTCATCGTTTTGGTCGTCTGTGTTGAAGGGAAAACATCCTGATGTCGAGTGAAGGGCTGTGACTGCACCTGCATAAAGCACATGTGTGTTTTTGTATGGACTAAACCTGCTGTTATCCACAGGCCCATCAGATCTGCTACTCTGTCCTCTGTCTGTTCTCCTACGTGGCTGCTGTTAAGGGGAAGGAGGCAGAGGGCAAACCCAAGATGCTGTCCCCGAGGCCCCTGCCCAGCTAGTGTCCTCCTGCCCCTCCCCCGTGTCCCGTGTGTGTGAGCTGGATGTGCCTCTGGACACAGACTCTGACAATCTGTTAAAGCACATCTGTCCAGTTCTGTGTGGTGTGGACCAGACTTCAACCTTCCCTTTTGATCACAGGCTTCCAATCGGCGTCCTGCAAATGGAAACTCCTGCTTTTCACCATGGATAGAATACATTACATCCAATTCTTATGGGATACCTATTCTTTTTACACTACTTCAATGCAGATTAATCCTGGGATTCTCAAAAAATGTATTTGAGGGGGAAAAAAATCTAGAAAAAATGAACAAAAACACTGTCTGAATGGTGTGATGTGAATGATTTAAAATAAGCAAAATGCATTTAAACATGAACAACCGCATTAAGCGTATCGTGGCACACATAAAAACATGAAAGGATAGATATTGGAGTACTGGAGCCTTGTATGAACCTATATGTTGCCTGCTGTTTAATGGAGTAACTCTTGTGTCTTTGGTCAGGGCTGTACGGTGTGCGCAGGTCCCGCACGCCGCCCCCTGACCTCTCCCCTCCCTCCTGTGCTCGTGTGCTCCTCTGTACAGTCCACGTCCCTCCTGAGCCCTGCTTTGTCTGGGGCGTCCCACAGCACGGCATGTTCACGCTCCGTCAGCTGTGTGCACTATCCTGTGAGTGCTGTGTCGCTCGCTCCACTCAACCGGCTCATTACTGTTAATCTGTGTGTGCGCTGTTCTACTGCATGTAACTATGACAAAGACAAATAAATATTATATATTTCTATATATAGTATTTATTGAATTGAATATATTAACTGTACATTTCTGTGATAGTTGATTTGCTAGATGTGCAATATGAAGGTAGTTAGCCATGCCAGAGAGTGGCTTTAACAGGGTGAACCGTGTACCAGACGTGTGTGTAAATAGACGGGTGAATATGATGTCATTGTGAACTACACAAAATGGAGTCTGTTTATGAGAATGGTGCTGCTCGCTCTAGACGGACGCCTCTCTTCACTACATTCCTAAACATGGACCAATCGAAGCGCCCCAGTGGACAGAGCTACTTATTGGACACGCTCAGACTGAATGACTTTTGTTTTTTTAAGTCACGTTATTCTGTTAGCTGTTTGAGTAGATTAAAATATCATACTCTGGTCTTAATTACTTTAAATGTGTAGTGTA
This sequence comes from Paratrypauchen microcephalus, assembly GCA_036785185.1. Classification (NCBI taxonomy): domain Eukaryota; kingdom Metazoa; phylum Chordata; class Actinopteri; order Gobiiformes; family Gobiidae; genus Paratrypauchen; species Paratrypauchen microcephalus. Next base: position 543,051 of record JAVJIX010000289.1, read on the forward strand.
TTCTGCTGCAATACTTAACAGTTGCCAGCAGAAGGCGCATACACAAATCTAAGCATTGGCCAAGAATCATAAATGTGATTCTACAAAGATCAGTCAATTCATTTTTCTTTTAAATCATATTCACAAAGCACTGAATCGAGCACAAGCGTAAGAAGCCTTCCTCTGCTGTGTTCTGGTCGAGTGGAGTTTGCATCATTCTCTGCGGCGGCGGCCGTTTTGTGTGTAGTACCGTGTGAGATTACCTTTGGGGTGGTTCTTGTCGTCCTGTGATGCTCCAGAGCGCGGGTCTGACTGTAAATTCAGCAATATAATAGGTACTGCAGCTGTATCACTGGAAGATGGTTTATTTTTGACCTGCTTGTATTTTAGTCATTTAACTGTGCACAGAAATCCACCAATAAGAAATGAATGAGCTACAGAGCGCTCGACATTTTTCAAGGTGGAACTGTCCTTGTGAGAGCCAACTGCTGGAATCAATGAAACAAGATGTCAGGTGTAAGTATTCCATGTTTGAGGAGATATTTATAGAACATGTACAGCTTTGGGAACAGAATAAAAGTTGGCCCAAATCAAACCTGGGTTCTTTGATTTATTGACCACAAAACATGCACTCCTACAGAGACCCCGTTCATTATGGCTCATACATTAAAAAGGTGCTAAGATTTACATTTACTATTGCACAGGTTTACCCAGGGACCACATGTAGTGTGGAAAAAGTCACATCCTCGGTATCTGTAACCCCTTTTGTCATGTTTGATTTTTAAATAAAAATGTCTTTGGCTCAGCATTGCCTGAGTGGCTCCGGTCAGTAACACATTTAAAGGTTCCATGGCATGAAATTTTCACTTTTTGAGGTTTTTGAACGTTAATGTGAGCTCCCCTACCCTGTTTAGGGCCCCCCCCCAACTTTTAAAAGTTGCGAAATGTCTAAACTGAGCATTTACGATCCTTTTCTGCGTTACAAAACATCTGAGCTCAAATGGGCGATTTTGAACAAGGCACCTTATTGACGTCAGATCGAAAAAAGAAATGCAAATGCAGTTCCACCCCCGTCTGTCTGTACTCAGCGTCTCTGTAAATCACACCCAGAGAGTTTGGACCGCGAATGCGCTAGGCAATGCGAAATGCGTTTTTTTTATTTGCCTGGAGGCACGTCCGAGTGTTTCTAGGCTTGGAAGTCCTTTATCTGAGCCTCTGGACCTTTGAACAGCAGTGGTTTAATTTTATTTTCTGTAGAAATGTGTTTATTTTTCAATGGAACGCTTCAAATCTCTTCTCCACGCAAAAACGCGGAAATGAATCAGAGAGCGCATAGCTGAGAGCGGAGAGTTTGGCCACGCCCCCACCCTCTACTATAGGCCATCTCTTTTCTCATTTGCATTCACGCAACAACGCCCATTATGGACTGTTCAGAGAGAGAAAAATTACTCTTTCTCATCTTATCTCTGTTTCTCATGCACTGAGTGTTGATTTTGAAGAAGGATTCATTTACAGTATTAGGGAACCATTAAGGAGCCATATAAAAGCATCAAGAAGTACCATGTCATGGGACCTTTAAAGTTACAGCTTCTGGTCTATGCCATAAAGTGGACAGAGCCATTTTGAACCCTACAGGTTTTGCCCAGAGTGATTTATTTTATTTTATTTGAGGAACACAAATCAAAGCTATTTATCACTGTTACACCAGGGTTTAAAAGGGTTAAAAGCTCATAAACGTCAGATTGTCCATCTTCAACTCGTCCAGTGTGGGATCCATAAATATTTATTTGAACTCGACTGTGTGAAATAAACAGATTTAATAGAAGAGGATGGGGTGAGTAAACACTGTTAGTGACCGGAACCAGCCAGATGCCACTGTGCCACTCTAGTACTCGTCCTGTGCATTTCAAATGAAGCGTCTTCTGTATTGACGCTGCCACTGTGTCCAAGTTTAGTCTCAAAGTGGCAGAGTCAAAACAGTGAAAGTTTTTATTTACAATGAAGTCATTACATTTTACACTTACTGACAAGAAGCATTTCATTCACTGTCTCCCTGAATAATAGTGAAAAAATAAATATTTTACAAATGTTCATTTTACATAAAATAATTGCACTGTCTAAAGTCAATACAACCCTGACCCAACACCTGCCATCACCAGAATAGAAACGTCACATGTTCTGCTGCTGAAGGATTTAAACCTGGAATGGTGCTGCGTGCGTGCGTGCTGTGCCTGTTCTCCGCCTATGCCTTGTCCCCCTGCAGCTGGTGGCGCAGGATCCTGAGGCGGGACATGACCTCATCCCAATCCAGGTAACAGCCCTCCAGGAAGCGTGGTTGATCAGGGAAGCTCTGGAACGCTGTGCGGGCGTGCAGCAGGCGCCAGTTATCAAACGTCAAGATGTCTCCTGCAATGAGCACAACACAATCCATTCTGAACTCATGAGGGACACACTGCACAGATCGAATCAACACATAAGAAAATATCCTGTCTTACTATTCGGCCATCTTGTGATTGTAATGTTATTTGAAAGGGAGTTGTTCAACAGATGAGCTGATTTTTACTGTTACAGCTCCAGCTTAGTCACTTCTTTTTGGTCAAACTGTGTTAAAACAAAGCTCAGATTAAAGTCCCATAAAGCCTCAGAGGAGTGCCCACAGTTAACATCACACCCTCAGCGAATTTTGATGACATCAGTATCGTATTTACTTATTATTTATTTTAAGTAAAGGTTTGTCAGTTTCAGTCTGTGAACTTTGAACTGAATCTATTAAAAGAGAAATTGCAAATCGAGTCACAATGCTCACACAAATCTGCTAAACTGCTCAGCTAAATCCTGTGAGATAGAGTGCTCTCACAGCATGCTTTGAAGCGGCTTTGAAGCGGCTCTGGAGCGGCTCTGGAGCGGCTCTGGAGCGGCTCTGGAGCGGCTCTGGAGCGGCTCTGGAGCGGCTGGTGAAGGGCAGCTGTAGCAGACCCCTGATTGAATTTGGGTGCACATGGGGGTGACTGGCTGGGGTTGTCACGGTGAGCCAGGTACTGCGGTGGAGAGGACACTGTCAGACTGCTGTAGGTGTTTGCCATGCAGTGTGCTGCTCAAGGGCACGTCCTCAAGTCCTCTCACAGCCAGGTAGCCCTCAAAAAGACTAAATGATTGGTTTAAATATGAAACGGCAAAGCTTTTGACCTAGCTCGGCCTGTCGGGATAATGATTGTATCGTCCAATACATGATAGATGGAACTATGGTTTCTGAGGATCAATATTTAATGTGGGCACTTTTTCTTTGTACTAGTAAGAGACCTTCTGTTTTTTTCCTATAATGTGATTAGATTTGAGCTGAAGAGGATCAAATAAATCACTTCTATGACTAGTGTAGATACAAACTAACTTGTCTTTCTGCTATTTATTTATTTATTTATTTACTGCAGTTCATGTTTTAACCATATTATACATTTCAAATATTGTTTGGGATAATCCTGCTTTTTGGTTATTGCATTCATATTAATTATTTTCAATATGATGGTTCGAGTCACTAGGGCGACCTCTAGAGGAGAGTGCAGCGCTCCAAAATGTAGGACTTCTTTTAGTAAAACTGTCTTCTCTTTTATTGCCATGAGTCAGTGGAATCATTTGCCAAATGTACAAGTTTTCAAACGTTTGCACATCGAACAAAGAAATGGCTAATATCAAAGCAAATTTGCACTCATTAGTGATCAATCTGTGTGTGTGAGAGGTTAGGACTGTTGAGTGTGTGTATGGATGTATAAAGATGGAATTTTTTTTTTTTTTTTTGAATGTTTTAGAAATGGCATAGTGATGGTTGTAATTTTATCTGATATGTCTGCACATATGTGATTATTCTTATGCACTGGTCTATCACCCATTTACAATCTCTGTCATAGTAGATTTCATTAACATCAACTTGTCCCGGGACTAAAGGTGGAAATGAGCATTTTTGCTATAACCTGGCACCTGCATCTTTCGTTTGTTTATTTCAAAGGTCAATGAAATGTTATGCAGTGTCCCTGTGCAAATAAATAAACCATACCATACCATATTTTCCTATAATGGACCACAGTCCAAAAGTGCTGGCTTCAGGCCTGTTATGAAAACCCTTTTTGAACGTTACAATCAGCCTCTTTTGGTTTGTTTTTGGTACAACTTAATGTTTACAGGAGATTTTACTGTTAAATGTCTTTACATTCAAATGTATGCATTAAATGTATTGCAGCTTTAAGTTTCCTTTATTCTGCTGTAGATGAATATAGCCTCTTACTTAAGCCATGTCAGCTTGTCAAAGCCCGATCTCATCAGATCTCATCAGATCTCATCAGATCTCATCAGATCTCATCAGATCTCATCAGATCTCAGAAGATCTCATCAGATCTCAGAAGATCTCAGAAGATCTCATCAGATCTCAGAAGATCTCAGAAGATAAGCAGGATCTGGATGGGTCACACTGGGGCACCAGTGGCAAAAACAGGCAAAACACTTCATCCATATTGACTAGTTTGCATGTAGTGTGTGACTGAATGTTGGCGGAGGTCAAAAGGGGTGTTGGCCACAGTACTGCCCTGGGGCAGCTGTGGCTACAATAGTAGTAGAGTGTGGAGTATAGCTTTAGGTATCGTGAAAGATGCTGTATAAATCCAGTGATCCAAACTGAACTGTGTTGCTAGAGCTTTAACCTGCACATACATACAAGTGTTTCTTATTCAGTTTATGGACAGGCCTCATGTGAAGCTCAGAACCTCCAGAATTCCCTCCCTGAGCTGCAGAGGCTGCACTAGCACTGACTCATGGCTGGCTGCAGGAGCCGGGGCCCAGGTAGTGACAATTCAGACCTTTTAGGTTTAAACCAACTGAATTTGGAAACTAGCAACCCAAACGATGCTCAGTCTACTTCCTGATTGGATAATTAGGTGAATGTAGATGGGCAGGAGGTGCACAGACCTGGTTCCATCCTAAGCATCACCATGTTGTCCTCTCTGTTCATCATGTCCTCCAGGGCCCTCAGTGCTCTGTAGAAGGGCTGCACCTGCTCCAGATGCAGGTCCAGCACTGAGTCTCGAGTGGCGTTGTTCAGGTTGATCCTGGTCACCGTGCCCTCAGAGTTCACACTGTGGTCACACCAGCGTTAGTACGCAGGACAGTGATTGTAGAAGGTAGTGCACAAATTTAATATACAGGTTGAAAATTGAATGTTTGGGATATTAGGTAAAAAAAATAATAATCCTAAAACAAGATTTAGCATGTTTTGCATCTTGAAATGACAGCCAATAGCTGGTGCCAATGACATTTAGAGCTGGGTCCCAGGTGCTACGTATGTTATGTAGATATAAAAAATTAAAAAAATGAAATCATGAGTCTTTATTGCCACAGACCAGTAGAGGGCAGCATTGCATCAGTAATAGCCTCACTGAATGGCACGTTGCTGGTGTCGGAGGAAAGCAAAAAGGCTGTAAAAGGCTTTAGAATGTCAGAAAGGACTTAAATCTGGGCTAAAGACAGTACTAAAATAAAAGTGTAGAGGGAGTGCTCACTGGATGACGCGGTGCTTGGCCTGCAGTCTGAAGGGGCAGTAGTCCGAGCCTGTGTCCGTGAAGTCTATGGAGAGAGTGGAGAGGCTGTGGAAGGCCTTTGGGTCTTCTGCTCTCAGCTTCTCCGCAATGTGGAAGCCGTCCACCAAGAGGTTCTCCCCCCCATGTGCCGCCTGGCTGATGCAGTGCAAGAACTGGACCTGTACACACCACACAGCACAGCTCATACAGTAAGATTTAGAAGAAGAAGTGACTTTCAAACTCCACACAGAACACACACAGAACACACACACACACACACGGAACGGCCTGGGCGACCCTGGATCGAACCCAGAAACCTTCTTGCTGTGAAGCATGAGTGCTAGCCACTCAGCCACCGTGCCGCCCATTTATTATATCTGTGTTCAAACGGCACCTTTTCTTATGTGTTTTATACACTATAGATCTCCTATTTTGAATTAAAGGGTCCAATATCACACTATTTTCTGATCTATGGAGTTTTGCTTTGTTTTACAGTGAACCCTCGCTCTATCGCGGTTCACTCTTCGCGGCCTCGCTGTTTCGCTGATTTTTTTTTTTCAATTTTTTTTTCATTTTTTTAAATAGTGTAACAATGTGGTCTGCATCCTGATTGGCTAAGAGACTAGACCAGGACTAAAAGTGGACTAAACCAGGTCTAGACCAGAACTAGACCAGGTCTGAACCAGGATTAAATCACTCCGTGCGGCTTTTGCGTTCGTTTGTGCGTGTTCGGTTTGTGGCTCAGGTTGAGAGCACGCGGTCCGGGCGCCGCAGTTCTATCTCCCCGGTGTACACGCGGCCTCGCGCTGCGTTTTCTCATATTTGTCTCTAGTTTAAACACTCAAAATTTCATAGATGTTCAACAAAATGTATTAACTCATTGACTGCCGGTGACGAGTTTTCTCGTCATGTTGAATCCGAACGTTGAGTGCCGTGACGAATAAACTCGTCAAGGACGTTTTTCAGCGGGGGTTGCTAGGATACGACCTGGAGCAGCTTTGAAGGTGTAATTCACACTTCCCAACCTGTAGGTGGCGATCTTGTATCATTATCTGCCGATAGGAGAGGCGGGAGAGGAGAGGAGTGTAGTGTGTGTGTACTGTGGAGTGCGAGTGGAGGCGAATGGAGTAAGATGGTGAGGCGAGTGAACCCGGAAAAGCAGATAACTGTTGATCAGCGCCTACGGAGCGGTTTGATCGCTTTTGGGACCCAAGATCCCGGATCAGAGGATCACAGAGACACGCAGCGATGTCGGGGCAGAGATCTGCTCTGGCTGAGACAGGGGGCGTGTCCTGATCGCGCTGCGCGGAGCAGGGAGACTCCCTGCTCCGCGCAGCAGAGCAGGGAGAACTCTGCGCAGCAGAGCAGAGAGACAGTGCCAAAGAAGTTTACTGACTTGGATTCTGCTCTCCAAAGAGGCACGAGATGAGAAGAATTGAGTTTATATGTGTGTGTGTGTGTGCGTGCGTGCGTGTGTACGCGCACGTGCGGCGCGCGCGTGTGTGTATGTGTGTATGTGCGTGTGTAGCTGTGTGTGTGTAAAGGTTTATGCATGGGCTTGTGTGTATGTACATATACGTATATATGTGTGTGTGTGTGTGTGTGTGTGTGTGTGTGTGTAGGTGCGTGTGTGTGTGTGTGTGTGTATATATGAGTGTGTACTCTGAGCCTCAATATTGTTGTGAAGTGACAAAGTTCTATTTTATATGAAAAGAGATTATATCCTGTAAACATCTCTTGGCACAATTGAGTTGAAGGATTCACAGAGCCTTATATTCTTATATTTGTAAATAAAAAATGTACTTTGTCATCAAAAATCTCTTTCTCTGTTATTTTAGATGTTTGAGGTGTCACTAAATCGATAAATATTGATGTCAAAGTCACTGATCTGCTCGAAATCCTTCTCTGAACTAAACGCTCGTTTTCTCCATTTCTTGCTCAAAAACCAGTGTTTTTGCTGAAACTTCCCTATGTTCTACTATCAGTTATTTGAGAACCGAAAAGGTTAGAAACATATTTTTTTTTCCAGGTGAAAGAAGAGAGTCGACACTTTATTTTGATGTGTCCCATGTTTATATAGTCAAAGAACTCAGTATTCTGTGGGTCTTGGAAAATCAGTGAAATTCTATTGAAACCTGTGGCACTCTGGGGTTAGAATTCTGAAAACAGGCCGGCAGTGAATGAGTTAATAGTGACGCATGGGGGGAGCCACGGCTCCGGGAGCCCCGCCAGACGCGCGAGCAGCACTGCCACGTCCCTGGACGAGACGCGCACCAACCCCTTGGAGAAGTGCGCGACACGTGCTGCTCTGTCACGGATTTGTCCACGATGAGGGTTTTATCGTGGAGCTGTGTCTCCCCCCACGCGTCACTATTAATACATTTTGTTGAACATCTATGACAGTTTGAGTGTTTAAACTAGAGACAAATGTGAGAAAATGTTAATTCCAGTCTGAGAAAAGTGTATAATGTGTGTGGTGAGGCATTTACAGCCTTAAAACATGTAGAATAATTGTAAAATATAAAGTTGTCCTACTTCGCGGATTTCACTTATTGCGGGTTATTTCTGGAACCAAACCCCCGCGATAAACGAGGGGTTACTGTATTCACATGTTTTACACACAAACCACCCTGCATATTTAGGCTGTGTTCTTCTCTCAAACAGAAAACACTCTGTTCCAAAGTGTGATGTCATGTGGTGAAACACGTGGTGACACTGTTTTTAAACTCACCTTCACTAGAATCATTTCAGCTCTGGACTTGCCAATCTCTCCAACAATAGGCACAAAGTAGCAGAAAACATGACTACATGACATCACAAGGTGGAGCAGAACATTTTGAGCTTTGGAGATGTAAATAGACGAATAATACAGGATTACTCAGATGTGTGAAACAAAACACAACTGTAGTGCTTTTTGATTCTAACATAGCTTCATCCCTACTTGAAGTGCAGTACTCACTCCTGGAGGGTGGTGGAGGGCGGGGTAGTCCGTGTGGAAGCTGCACTTCTCGGCGGTGTAGGCCACGTTGTTGGCCATGGGTTTGTCCTGGACCTTAAACGTGTGTCTGGGGAGAACACAAACATATATCACAAAATGGAATTACAAAGTTACTATCTCGGTTTAGTTTGTGTTTACTAAGTTGAAGCCCTATAACTTTGTGTCCAAACAGTCACGACGTTTACATGTGCAGAGAACTCAACTGAATGGAGATCATCTTTGTCCGGGCTTCATGCAGACCAAAGAACTGAAGAGGGGCACACGAGGCATTCAAGTGCTTGTAGTAAGTTAGCATTTCAGTGACAGGTTTCGATTTCTCCCTAATCCATGTACAGGATCATCCCTGTGAGGGAATATGTTGAGTGCATTTGTATTTTTCAACTATAGCTCTATTCACTTAAAGGTCCCATGGCATGAAATTTTCACTTTCTGAGGTTTTTGGACGTTAATGTGAGCTCCCCTACCCTGTTTAGCCCCCCCATGGTTAAAAGTTGCGAAATGTCTAAACTGAGCATTTGCGTTAGAAAAAAACACAGCTCAAATGGGAGATTCTGAACAAGGCAACTATGTGACGTCACATCGAAAAATGCAGCTCCACCCCCCGTCTGCATGTCTACCCACCGTCTCTGGAAATCACGCCCAGAGAGTTTGGACCGCGAATGAGCTACGCAATGCGAAATGCGTTTTTTTATTTGCCTGGAGGCACGTGCGAGTGTTTCTAGGCTCGGAAGTCCTTTATCTGAGCCTCTAAACATCTGAAACAGCAGTGGTTTAATTTTATTTTCTGTGAAAATGTGTTTTTTTCATTGAAAAGGCTCTCCTTTCCTCCTCCGCTCTTAAAACACGGAAGTGGGGCCAGCACACAGCGCACCGCTAAAACAAGGAACCAGCGGTGTATTTGCCCCCCCCCCCCCATTCGCTCCTCTAACCTATCTCTGTCCTTCTCATTTGCATTCAAGCAACAACGCCCAGAATGAGTTGTTCAGAGAGGGATTTTCTGACTGACTGTGTACATGTGTCTTTCTCATGCACTGAGTCTTGATTTTGGAGAAGGATTCATTTACAGTATTAGGGAACCATTAAGGAGCCATATAAAAGCATCAAGAAGTACCATGTCATGGGACCTTTAACAAAATGTTACCGTCACCTAGGGCTGGGCATCGAAATTCGGTTCCTTCATGGCACCGACCGAAATGCTTTGGTTCTTCTGGGTATTGAAATATGCCTCGTCTTTCGGTTCCACGTTTCGATACCCGGAGGTTAATCACGTGTGGCTCAGATATGTGCCTGCGCGCTTATGGCCTGATAATGCCACCTGAGATTGGCTCAAACGTCCACGTGTATGAAAAACACAGCGTGGTCACGCCCCTCGTTCACAGGCAAGGTGAGATTCACCTAACGTGTAGGTGGCTAATAAGTTAGCTAATCAGTTAGCTTGGCTGCGGAGTCATCAAACCGTACAAAAATGCCGAAGTCGAAAGCGTGGTTATACTTTCGCAAGACTGACTCTAATACTGCGCGCATTCGCTACCCACCACCTTTCTACAGGACGTTTTACGACCAGACTCGGATTCATCTGAAAGTACCGAGCACAGCGCTGTGTCTGATCATCGGGTAAGTTTGTTCCGCGAATTCCGTTGATCTGCTTTGTTTGTTAAGGTAGGAGCTAGCTAGGTTGTTGCAAGTTTACCTCTGTATGTTAACGGTACTGTAGGATATTAGCGAGTAACTATTGCTTATGGCTATGTTATAGCCAAGTCAAAAATGCTGGCTTTTAAAATGCCTCCGCCTCACTCCCCTGTGTGTGCGGGCATCGTCCACTCCTGCTGAGCGCACATTTTCGACCGCTGGGGACACCAGCAGCCAGGAAAGAGCTTGTCTGTCCTCTGAGAAGGCTGATATGTTAATTTTCTTGAAGAAAACTGTTAGAGGTGTGTGTGTGTGTGTGTGTGTGTGTGTGTGTGTGTGTGTGTGTGTGTGTGTGTGTGTGTGCGTGTGCGTGTGTGTGTGTGTGTGAGATAATGCGATGGTGTGCAGTTGTGTTCTTGTTCATTTTTCAACTTTGGAAATAACTTGAATAACGGAAAATAAACTCCAGTATGTGGAATTGAATGTGTAATGAAATTAAAAATGTTCCTAGAATTAATATAAAATAGGAACCGAAAAAGGTACTGGTCAGGAATCGGTATCGAAATGAAGGTATCGATATTGGTATCGGCATCGGAAAATTTTGATTGATGCCCAGCCCTACCGTCACCTCAGAATGATAATGTGTGCTTGTTCTGTCCCTAAAAACCAGAAGCAAAACCACTTTTCTAATCCACACACTACTTAAAGCCTCAGTGTGTAGGATTCGTGGCGCATAGGTGAATGGTGCTATTGCACTGTCTGTTTTAGCTACGGCAGACCTCGAGGGTCACCCGGGCGCGCCGTAACGCACAGCTCTCGTACCTGCGCACGAGCCGCGCCGCTACTGTATAAATAAAACGCGGTCCCGGTTTGTTTGTTTTTTTTCTCATGAAAACACACATTCCCGATCATGTACCATGACACTCTACACATCAAATGAAACCTTACAGTCTCCTCTTTTTGACTATGCAATTCATTTCCCTGCACAACAATCACTCCCCGAGCACATGGGGCTTTTATACGGAAAAGCACAAAACGAGGTTAGCTTACCTTAGAATGCTTTGCACAGGTCAAACTCTGTATTTCACCATAAACTTGCTCTCAATTTGTCCGTAAGGATCCAGCGAATAAAATCCAGTAAAACAATTTAGTCCAAAACACGTGTTAGATCCATTACGACGTCTGATCCGGCAGCATGTTTGTGTTGTTTACCCAAAACCACGAGCCTTGCCGAAGGCGGAGCCCAAATGTCCTTCTGCGTCTCTCGTATTCAAAATGGCTGCCTCTGCATGGGGAAGATCCCCCTTTTATGTGACTATATCCAAGTCCAAAAGAATACTTTGATTTCATGATGGAAGTGAAAAGGCTTGGAAAACAATGTATTTTTGAATGGGTATCTTCAATTTCAGTAATTAACGGGTAAAAATCTTACACACTGTCCCTTTAATGCAGTACAATATGCTAAACTGAATATGCTAAACTCTCTAGTGTGTGTGTGGTCGTAATGTGTCCCCCCTACTGCTATATATGAGCAAGACTAATGCATAGTACAGGACTTTTTTTTTTGCACTAATTTGATTTCCCCCCTATTTTTTATTACCATTACTGTGTTTTATTACCCATGTGTTGTAAATATTCTGCTGTGTTGTATATATCGTACTTAAATGTCTGCACTGAAGTGAGATGCTTTCAGTCTCATTGTGAGTATGTACAGGGCTGCCAAGTTTTGAAGTTTGGTTGGAGTGGAGGTGTAAATGTTGGTCTAAAGAGCAAAACTACAAAGCAACTAATGAGAGTTCTATAAATGAAGTTATTACCTGATGGTTCACAGTCCTGAGTTGGATGTTCGTTTGTTTTATCATTCACCGTTTTGTCGTCATTCGTTCGTCTCACTCGTGTTCAGTTGCCGTCCTTCAATTATCACTGACAGTGCAGTGCGCTTAGCTGAAACTAGACTCTACATTCTGCCCGACAACAGAACAATCTAGTTTCTGATTGGCTGAAAAGGGCGTGGTGCCTGGATAACTCTTCTGAGCCACACAGACTGATGTTCTGGGCACAGAAGCGCTGTGACCAGTGGCTAGAGTTTCATTGAATTGCTTAACAAAATTTCAGCGTGAGAAATACCATGTGTGGCGTGTGAGCGTGTGAACTCGTTGAAATGCGTGTGTCACACTCTCAAAGCGTGAGACTTGAGAGCTGTGGTATGTATGATGTAAATTGTACGTATGAATAGTGACAATAAAAGGCATTCTATTCCATTCTATAAGGTCTCTGCAGCTTACTTTTCATTTTCATGATTCCATAATGAGCCTAATAATTGTGATAAATAAAGTGGACCTCCCACACAGTCTTACCCGTAGAAAGTGAGGCGCAGGTAGCCGATGCGCTCTGCCAGTCGGGCCACGTGTCCGGGCTCCTGTGGTGCCCCCTGCAGGAGGACCACACCGATGCGCCTCAGATCCAGGAGCCAGGCCAGAGCCGCGTGGTCGTCCTGCAGAACTTCTTCAAAGTGAGCGGTGGGCACGTGCAGAGAGGAGCCCCAGTGCACATGCTCTGCAACACAAGGACAGGACCGTTTACTCTGAAGTCAATCTGCTTCATGCTTAAGAAAATAAAATCATAAAGGAAATGGTGAGTCAGTTCTTCATTAAAGAGGGGGTGTTACACTATGGCATATGGACTCCTAACATATATATTTAAATCACCACGTTACCTCTTGTTACTTATTGTTTTGAAAATGCTACAGCCAAATAAAATATGTAATTTAGTCTTTGCCGCGTTGCGTCCCCCCTCCCCAGGCACCCACTCCCCCTTCAGAGCACTATCTCAACACAATCAGCGTACATTACACATTACACACTTGAGTGAAACAAATGTATGAGTGTATGAATGAAACAAGGTCTATTTTCCATAAGGAAACACATAAGGAAGCCCAAAACAGTCCATTTCTTGGAGGTCTTTTGTCTTAACATACAAGCAGTGTGTGTTAAAGGTCCCATGGCATGAAATTTTCACTTTCTGAGGTTTTTGAACGTTAATGTGAGCTCCCCTACCCTGTTTAGCCCCCCCCCATGGTTAAAAGTTGCGAAATGTCTAAACTGAGCATTTGCGATCCTTTTCTGCGTTAGAAAAAATCGGAGCTGAAACGGGCAATTTTGAACAAGGAAACTTATTGACGTCAGATTGAAAAAAGAAATGCAAATGCAGTTCCACCCCCGTCTGTCTGTACTCAGCGTCTCTGTAAATCACGCCCATAGAGTTTGGACCGCGAATGCGCTAGGCAATGCGAAATGCGTTTTTTTATTTGCCTGGAGGCACGTGCGAGTGTTTCTAGGCTCGGAAGTCCTTTATCTGAGCCTCTGGACCTTTGAACAGCAGTGGTTTAATTTTATTTTATGTGGAAATGTGTTTATTTTTCAATGGAACGCTTCAAATCTCTTCTCCACGCAAAAACGCGGAAATGGATCAGAGAGCGCACAGCTGAGAGCCGAGAGCGGAGAGTTTGGCCACGCCCCCACCCTCTACTATAGGCCATCTCTTTTCTTCTCATTTGCATTCAAGCAACAACGCCCAGAATGGAGTGTTCAGAGGGAGAAAAATTACTCTTTCTCATCTTATCTCTGTTTCTCATGCACTGAGTGTTGATTTTGAAGAAGGATTCATTTACAGTATTAGGGATCCATTAAGGAGCCATATAAAAGCACAAGAAGTACCATGTCATGGGACCTTTAAACAAAGCAGACACCTCCTTGTAGACAAGCAGGTGTCATAAGTTGCGAGTAAGGTCTGTGAAGAGGCAAGCGCTCCCCATAAGGCAGGTTTGTACATATTTTTCAGCAATAAAAACATATGATAATAATAATAATAATAATTCATTGCATTTATATAGCGCCTTTCATGACAACCAAAGCGCTTTACAGTTCATTGTTCATTCACTCCACACTTGGTGGTGGTGAGCTACTTTCTGTAGCCACAGCTGCCCTGGGGCAGACTGACGGAAGCGAGGCTGCCAATCTGCGCCATCGGCCCCTCCGACCACCTCCAACACTCACGCACACACCACTTTCATACTAGGCAATGTGACTAAAGTGTCTTGCCTAAGGACACAGCGACAGTTTTTTGCAACTGGCGCCCCCCTGTGGCACCTGGAATTCCCTGTGGTCTCCCATCCAAGTACTAACCAGGCCCTGCCTTGCTCAGCTTCTGAGATCTGACGGGATCAGGCTTTGACAGGCAGGCATGGCCACATGGAATAGATTTTGAACCTTTATTTGTGATGTATTCTGCAGTGTAGCTTTAAAGTATCTCCATAATATGAAATTACATTCATTTCATGAAAAAACATAACAAAAATCATAATGTAAATATTTTCCACCCAGAAAATGGCAGAGCTCACCCTACCTAAAGCCTCAGCGTTGACAGGGCACAGTGCAGATGAATAGGTTGCAGAGAAGGCTCCACACGTCTCTGACAGAGGGCTGGAAAAAGTTAAATGTTGCTCCCGCTGGCTCTGCACACGACACACTTTTGCACACCACCTGGCTCCACCAACAGCTGCTCATAACATTACCATGAGGCTGCGCTGTTAGCATGCTGCTGCACATGCTCACGTGTGTGCAGGAGAAGGGAAAACAGCTAGCGTTTCTCAAACAGCATGGAGCTAACAGGCTGAAAGAAAGAGAGGCACAGCGGGGAGCTCAAGCATGCATTATTCACACACACTTAGGATCAGAAAAGAGACGTGAGGATTTCACTTTGATACACTACACACTATGGGAATCTGTGGCGTCTGTGACAGGATCATTACAAGACCGATTGTGTCAAACTCTCAGAGGACTTACAAAAGTATTCAACAGTGAACAAAAACAAAATCAAATTACAGGATCTGCGACTGCGCTCTCAAGGTTAGTCCCGAGATAGGCTAAAACTAAGAAGTTTAGCATTGAAATGATCAGTTTATTCCCTGAAAGCCCATCAAAGTGATTCACAGTAGTCATTATTCATTCACTCCACACACAGGGGTGGTAAGCTTCTTCCAGCTGCCCTGGGGTAGACTGATGGAAGCACAGGCCAAGGCCATCTGACTAGCACCGATCACTCACACACCACAGAATACTAGATGAGGTGGGTGAGGTGTCTTGCCTAAGTTTGCACTGGTCTGAATTGGGATTTAAAGGAGAATTAACATTTTTTACAATCTGAGCCTCATTTCGGTAATAAAACAAGTCATTTTCCTCACCCATAACACTTTGGTGTCATATGGAGCACTTCCAGACATGTTTTAGATTAGCGATAGCCGTAGCGATAATATATGCCCCGTGCGGTCTCCAAATAACACAAACTTTAGCACTTTTCAAATCATAGAAGCTCAATGTCTTAGCCTACACTTTTGTTTGAGTCAAAAGTGGCCTGTAATCTGAGATTTATCCATAATTTACAGCTTTGCGTTTCATGTTTGGGTCCCGGGAGCTGAGAGTGAAATAAGCTGTGACTCCGCACATGCGAAACCGTAGACTAAGACATCGAGCTTCTATGATTTGAAAAGTGCTAAAGTTTGTGTTATTTGGAGACCGCTCGGGGCATATATTAGCGCTACGGCTATCGCTAATCTAAAACATCTCTGGAAGTGCTCCATATGACACCAAAGTGCTATGGGTGAGTAAAACAACTTGTTTTATTACCGAAATAAGGCTCAGATTGTAAAAAACGTTAATTCTCCTTTAACAGCAAACCTAAAGTTGTTGGATGATAAAACAAACCACTGAGTCCAAGAGTAAACAGTCAGATTATTACCATGATGATACGTAGACTAATAGAGCTAAAGTACTTCGTCTTTGGAGAAGAAGGCCTAAACGTGGACAAGGATGTTTCCTGTGTGTGAAGCTCGGACCTGACATCACATTACAGAGAAGCAGGAACAGCAGAAAAAGGCAATAACACCGCTATGACCATCCAGACCTCAGCATCTCTCTGAGGGAGCAATGTAAAGAATCAGGTATGAAAAATACAGAACAGAAAATGAGAATATTTTCAAAAAGACACGTAATTGTACTTTGACCAGAATAATCAGGAAGTGCATGTCAGCAGAGCGACTAGGATGATCAGAATGCAGACTGTTCTGTTTTTAAGACCGTAAAAATCAGTTTCAGGGACTTTATGTGTTGTGCATAATAATGAAAGAGCTACAATGCAAGTCCCTGTCTCAATAATCAATAATTACCCGTAGTGATTTTTGCTCTGTTTAAATTGGTAGTAGACAGCAGAACTTGAGGGCATATGATCATCCCTTCTCTCTCTTGTTCCTTCCTCTCTCTCCCTCACATACTTTCCACTTATGGTAAGGGGCTGTTGTCAGACTGCTCTCTCTTATGTCTGGGGGGATGTCCAGAGTTCGGGGTGAAAGATGACTTGTTTTTGCTCCTGGCCTCGGGGAACACCTCCGTACCCTGACAGGAGCCTCTCTCTGGAGCTCCGGCTCTCAGCTCCATTTCAGCCACTGCCATTCAAAAAAAAAATCACAGAGAATTTCTCCACAGGAAGAGCCAGGAAGGCAGTGTGTGACAGGGCTCAAATCTGCCCACAGAGTCAAAGGCAGCAGTGTAGCACAAATGTACAGTGTGGTGAACTGCTGGCTGATTTTTCCTGTTCGCCTGCTCTTTGTCTTCTGCTCCAGAACACAGCACTTATCACTCACTTCTGATTGGACTCCTGTGATAAGAACAAACCAATCAGCTGGTTTCACAGAGAATCAATGGAATGCACACTGCTGGTCGATCAAGGACGAGAAAGCAAAAAAAAAAAGCAAAAAAAAAAAAACCCGCACTGAAAATGCTTTAAGCTTCCTTCCTTTACAAATAACATCAATAGAAACATATGGAAAATTTACATAGCGTTTTTCTACCTCTCAAGGCACTTTACATCAGGGAATTCACTCCCATTTCATTCCCACACACTTTCATACACTAGTGTACGCAGTGTACGCAGACACTACGGTGAGGTAGGTTAAAGGGATAGTACTTTTTTTTAATGTTAATCTGTATGGGTTTCCTTCTAAAAGTTACGTGTGTTGACACCGGCTTACCTCTGACACGCTCAGCTGATCCCGGTTCGGCTCACTTTCTGGAGCCCACGTGAGTAGGTCCGGTAACTTCCCTGGAACATGAAATAAAGCTTGTTTTTCTTCTCAAAACAAAACATTTGTTACAAAGGTGATATATATGCGTCCGAAACAGTTGTCCACGAAACATCCAGCAGCGTATTTCGCATTCACGTATTGTCTCTCTCCACTCGTATCACTACGCCCATGTTAACTTTATCAGCCTGTTCACCTTCAGAGGATGTCTACGCCGAAGTTTACAAGTGAACAGGCTGATAGAGTTAACATGGGCGTAGTGATACGAGTGGAGAGAGACAATACGCGAATGTGAAATACGCTGCTGGATGTTTCGTGGACAACTGTTTTGGACGCAAATATATCACCTTTCTAACAAATGTTTTGTTTTGAGAAGAAAAACAAGCTTTATTTCATGTTCCAGGGAAGTTACTGGACCTACTTACGTGGGCTCCAGAAAGTGAGCCGAACCGGGATCAGCTGAGAGTGTCAGAAGTAAGCCGGTGTCAACGCACGTAACTTTTAGAAGGAAACCCATACAGATTAACATAAAAAAAAAACGCACTATCCCTTTAAGTGTCTCTGACAAAACTGTCAAGAGTCATAAAGTCTGTGAGAGAGAATCGCACCACCAACCAATGATGTTTATGCCAAGAGCTGACCTTCAGATCAGAGGACAGGCACCAACTGAGCTAATGCACGGTAAACATTGTACCAAAATACTTCAATACTAAAACTAGTATTGAAAAACACTTGACCAGGTATTGATACTTTTCAGAAGTACTGTATCACCATATAGTGAAATTATAATGAAAACAGTATTCTGTACAATTAAGACTATAATGTTGAAATGGGAAAGTGCACTGGGTTTCACAGAGCAGAGCAGTACACCACTGGACTGAAACAGAAAGGCTGACTGTCCCCTGGCCTAGATCCTGATACAAAGGAAAAGTTTCCCTTCATATCAAAATGTAATTTGAAATCTTAGTACTGTGACAGCTAGTTGCATTTAAAGGGATATGCCACCCCCAGGTCAAACTTGGGCATCTCCCCACAGTCCAGAGACTAAAATAAGTGGTGGAAAGCGTTTTCCTGGTGATGCAGCCATTGTCCGAGTCTGTCAGCACTGACCGCCGCGGAATCTGCAGCTACTCCGCGTTAGACTGGAGTCTAACGTTGCCAGAGAAAGATTTCGGCCAAAAGGAATTAATTTGCTCGATGGTTTTCCCAATTACTTTCTGTGTAGTGCGCATTCATATCGAGTGCAAATAAATGAGCAAATCAACACGGAGAGCTTGACTTGGTCATTTTGGGTGGGAACTATTTTTCAGTGCGGAAAAACACAGCCGAAGCACACACCACGCTGACAGGGGAATCCCTGTTACGCACCAGGAAGGCAGTTGGGGAGATGCCCAAGTTTGACCTGGGGGTGGCATATCCCTTTAAAAATATGTCAAGGTTGCCAGATCTCATCCATCCTTACTGAGCACTGGAGTTACTCCTCATCACAAAGTCTGATGGATCTACAATAGGCTCTTGCAATCATTTCTCCTAGACTGCCAAAGTTATAGATGATGTTCAGGGACCACCCAGGTTAATTCTGTGCTTAACTTGGCCTGTTAGTTTTAATAATGTACAACACATCCATGAGTAATCACATCTGCAAGAACACTGAATATGAACTGCTAAACGAATACAAGAATCACAGGCTTTTCATAACCGGTTTGCATCTTACCACAGGGTTATCAACCTTTACACAGAATAAAAACCCACTACATGATTGCAGGCTTTAGATTCAACTGTCATAAGTCCTACACTTTAACTCCATGTTCCATTTCCCCAGCTCTGGAGAACAGTCGTCCACAGCTCCTTCACACAAACACTGGTCTCTTTGTGAGGCCGACGTGAAGACGAAGCCCGGCCCACGGCACAGAGCCCACACTGTTTAACCATTTCTGCCTCTCTCCTCTGCACAGCTCAATGCCTCAACGCTACACCAGGCCTCCCCGCCAGCTCCTGCCCTCCTCCTCCTCCTCCTCTCCTGCCCCACACACTCACTCGCAGCCAGGAGAATGAAAAATCCAACCACAAATCACCACAGCTTTCTAGAGCAGGGGTATTATGACCTAAGTGAGAAATGAATAAACACGATATTACGGGCGAATTTTGAATGCAATAGGGCAGAAAGATGGGTCGAGAATCGAGTTGAAATTGCAATTTGATTGTTTGCGAATCGGTAAATCTCAAAAGCTGCAGTTAGTCAAAGGACATTAAGCTGTCTGCGAGAATGTAATGTTTAATCTCAACAGGGTCAAAGTGTTCTTGGAATAGTTTAAAGTGGCCATATTAGACTATTTTCTGATTTAAGTTTGAATGTTTCCTCATCAAAAACAATCCTGGACTTGCGTTTTGTTTTGTTTCATTCGCACATGTTAACACACACAAACCCTGCAGATTTAGGCTGTGTTCTTCTCTCCAAAAGAAAACACTCTGTCCAACCTTGTGATCTCACGTGGTAATACAGGAAGTGCTCCACTGTGTTTTTAAACCTCATACACCTTCACTAGAATCATCTGGATAGTTTCAGCTCTGGATTTTCCAATCTCTACTGAGCAAAAGGTAAAACATAAACGTGTTAAAAAACGTGTTAACTTGAAAACTACCGCTTCATGACATCACAAGGTGGAATAGAGAATTTTGAGCTTTGGAGATGTAGACAGACTAATAATAAAGCATTACTCAAACATGTGTGAACTCCTGGTCTGTTTTTGAGGACATAATACGGCTTAAAGCTCAGAAGAGTCAGTTCATATCTTTAAAAATGTGTTGTAAAGTGGCAATACTGGTCTGTGTTTTTCTACCCAGACAGGCCAGTAGTGCTTGTGTCCATGTGTGTGTAGATTCCTCAGATTCCGTTGAGGATGATAGCACAGCGTGAGTACGTGAGGGCGCACATGTGGAGTGGAAAAAGGACTAAGTGGATCGGGAAGAACGTACACTTTTTTACACAAATGCCCCGCCGCAAAGAAGACTCCAGGAGCCCTCACAACAGTCAAACAGCAGCTAATCCACAGGAGATGGTGGAACATAAGCAGCAGACACACTTGAGATCCACTAAGTGCCAGATTCAATGCATTTAGATGATGTTCAGATAGTGCAGAATGTAAAGTGGGTAGAACTCGTTTACTCAAGTCACTTTTTAAAGATCTCATGACATGGTACTTCTTGATGCTTTTATATGGCTCCTTAATGGTTCCCTAATACTGTAAATGAATCCTTCTTCAAAATCTACACTCAGTGCATGAGAAACAGAGATAAGATGAGAAAGAGTAATTTTTCTCTCTCTGAACAGGCCATTATGGGCGTTATTGCTTGAATGCAAATGAGGAGAAAAGAGATGGCCTATAGTAGAGGGTGGGGGCGTGGCCAAACTCTCCGCTCTCAGCTGTGCGCTCTCCGCTGATCCATTTCCGCGTTTTTGCGTGGAGAAGAGATTAGAAGCATTCCATTGAAAAATAAACACATTTCCACAGAAAATAAAATTAAACCACTGCTGTTCAAAGGTCCAGAGGCTCAGATAAAGGACTTCCGAGCCTAGAAACACTCGGACGTGCCTCCAGGCAAATAAAAAAACACATTTCGCATTGCCTAGCGCATTCGCGGTCCGAACTCTGATTTACAGAGACGCTGAGTAGAGACAGACGGGGGGTGGAGCTGCATTTTTCGATCTGACGTCAATAAGGTGCCTTGTTCAGAATCGCCCGTTTCAGCTCTGATTTTTTCTAACGCAGAAAAGGATCGCAAATGCTCAGTTTAGACATTTCGCAACTTTTAGCCATGGTGGGGGGCCCTAAACAGGGTAGGGGAGCTCACATTAACGTTCAAAAACCTCAGAAAGTGAAAATTTCATGCCATGGGACCTTTAAATAGGTATGATGTGGAGGCTAGTGTCACAATACTAACATTTTAACAAGATTTCGATACTAAGGAATCGATAAATCAATACTGACTCTAATACCAAAGTGATAATAAACGCTTATTTAGCCAATAGAATGTGATTTACAATATTAAATCATAGTACTTTCTTTTATATTACGATGTGGCCTTACAGGTTCCATAGTGGTCCATGGGCGCATACTAGTCTATGTGCTCTTATACTTGTTCTGATACAGCTCAAGATCATTCTAAAGACATTCAGGAAAGGTTAATTTTTGTCCTGAGAATGGAACTTCCAGTATCGATACCAGCTCTAGTTCCAACTCTGATCTACTTTTGATACTAGTTTTAGTATCAAAGTTTTTGTATCAGATTTACAGATGTGGAAAGCAGCCCAAGGACACACTATTTAAACAACTGAATTCTATTTATTTCATTGTCCTTGTTCACACACCACACCATGAGCCACTGGCCATGACAGCTCATTTCCACGACAACGTGCAGAACCCTGTGGACATGCTTCTCTGGTGCTCCGTGCGGTGATGTTTTTTGTTAGTTTGTCCTGTTACATGCAGGCTGCAAACAACCAGCTTTGCAATGCCCATTCATGCAATACAAGTGCTCCAAGTGCAGCTTTGATCCAATTCTGACCACTATTACTTGTACTGGGAACTGCTCAGGTAACTCTGAGGTCAGCAGCACCACACTGGCCCTGCTCAGAGAGTGCCTGCTGGGGCCACACCCAAGTGCACCAGGTTGAAAGCTTCATCATGTCAACCTAGCAGTGTGAAACTACAAGTCTATAAGTGACAAAAGCTTTATGGAGACAATAATAAATGATGTGAACATTTGTGTTTCTTGCACCGCTCCTTCAGATATGACTTAGTTTTTCTCATTTTACCTGCCAGATGGAAATGAGCTTTGCTATGTACAGACCAGATTTTCTCGTTCCAATTACAGTTAAATCATGTCATGACCTGACAGTTACTTCTTCAATTACTTTTACAGTTACTTATGCTTCAGTATAACCGTTTGTTTTAGACTGGTCCTGGATTTACTTACTTATACTTTCATTTCAAGCTAAAATCAAATAATCACTATGACAACCGTCATTTATCATCACGTTGAAACCTACACGTTTTAAAGGTCCCATGGCATGAAATTTTCACTTTCTGAGGTTTTTGAACGTTAATGTGAGCTCCCCTACCCTGTTTAGGCCCCCCCATGGTTAAAAGTTGCGAAATGTCTCAACTGAGCATTTGCGATCCTTTTCTGCGTTACAAAAAA
The DNA here is from genome assembly GCA_036785185.1 of Paratrypauchen microcephalus. Taxonomy (NCBI): domain Eukaryota; kingdom Metazoa; phylum Chordata; class Actinopteri; order Gobiiformes; family Gobiidae; genus Paratrypauchen; species Paratrypauchen microcephalus. The sequence continues at coordinate 565,555 of JAVJIX010000289.1, forward strand.
ATCGGAGCTCAAACGGGCGATTTTGAACAAGGCACCTTATTGACGTCAGATCGAAAAAAGAAATGCAAATGCAGTTCCACCCCCGTCTGTCTGAACTCGGCGTCTCTGTAAATCACGCCCAGAGAGTTTGGACTGCGAATGCGCTAGGCAATGCGAAATGCGTTTTTTTTATTTGCCTGGAGGCACGTCCGAGTGTTTCTAGGCTCGGAAGTCCTTTATCTGAGCCTCTGGACCTTTGAACAGCAGTGGTTTAATTTTATTTTCTGTGGAAATGTGTTTATTTTTCAATGGAACGCTTCAAATCTCTCCCCCTGTGCAAAAACACGGAAATGGATCAGCTGAGAGCCGAGAGTGGAGAGTTTGTCCACGCCCCCACCCTCTACTATAGGCCAGCTCTTTTCTCCTCATTTGCATTCAAGCAACAACGCCCATAATGGACTGTTCAGAGAGAGAAAAATTACTCTTTCTCATCTTATCTCTGTTTCTCATGCACTGAGTGTTGATTTTGAAGAAGGATTCATTTACAGTATTAGGGAACCATTAAGGAGCCATATAAAAGCATCAAGAAGTACCATGTCATGGGAGTCTTTAATTCAGATTGTGGTGTTGAACTGAAGTATCAAACCTTTTCCTTAGTATTGAAATAGAGTTTGAAATGTTCATATTGTGGCAACACAAGACTTTTTGGCTAAGTAAATGAACTTTCTCCCTCCCAAAAGCTCTGTACAAAGCCGTGATGAAGACGCAGAAGGGGCTGGTTGAGTGGGTGAAAAAGGGAAACCATGAGTGATGTCTCTTGAGGAGGGAGCAGTGTGGAGCTGACAGCTGAAAGCACGTCTCCATCACCAAGTCAATGCGCCGGGCTGAGGAGAGACAGCCACTGGGGACACCTTCAATGGAGCAGACACAGGGCTGGCGTGGACGCGAGACAGGGGAGAGGACACACTGAATAGACGACAAAACAATAGAGACAGCTGCAGGCAAAGACAAGCCTTTCTGCTCTTAGGGTTTCTGTACATCACTGGGACCCTTAGCTTAGTTCCTCCAAACAGATTTGCAATTTGTGTTTTAATAAAATGATTGTGTTCCAGGACATTTGAGAACAAGTCTGAAATATACAAAAATACAAACTAATACAGAATCATATTTCAGAACATGTTTGTGCAGATCTAAACTACATGGTTAGCTGTTCTTACGCTGAATTTGACGCAATGTTTTATTGTTTGTGGAGGAAATTACAGTAGTTCAAAGTTTGCAGCCTTTGCCATTTGCTAAATGCGTCCAATCAAATTGTATTTTCGATTTGACGGTTTAGCTTATGGTGTTATGTTATAAAGGGGTCTGTGTTCAAATGATCTTTTCAAATATGCTGCTGCTGACAACATTGTTTCAACTTCCTCTGACTACTTCTATCCCTAAGACATACTTGCTTTGCATTAACTACGGATGCAAATTATCGATTAATTCATTAATTGATAGTTGATTGACCTTATCGATCGATTAACGATTAACTGATAAGCGGCGTTTTTCACCTGAATTTTAGTGTTTCAATAGGGTCTTTAAGAATATAAGCTATAGTAACATAACACTGAGTCAAAAATATATCATAGTATTATTATATTGTATATTCCTCAATTAATTATTCCTTAGTAAAAAGCAGACAAATGTAATGATGCTGAATAACAAAATACAGTAATCCCTCGCTCTATCGCGTTTTTTATTTTATTTTTTATAGTGTAACATTTTTTTATAGTGTAACATTGTGTTCTGCGTCCTGATTGGCTAAGAGACTAGACCAGGACTAAACGTGGACTAAACCAGGTCTAGACCAGAAATAAACCAGGTCTAAACCTGGACTGGGCCTGGACTAAACCAGGACTGGACCAGGTCTAGACCTGGACTAAACCAGGATTAAACCACCACGTGCCACTGAAGGTTTCGAGCGGCTGGTTTGTGGCTCGGGCTGAGACTACGCATTCCGGGCGCCGCGGTTCAATCTCGTGCTCAGCAGCCCCGGTGTACGCGCGGGCCCGGGGCTGTTGAGCAGTGCCGTTGGCGCCTGCGGCCGGCTGTGAGTCGAGCTTGGCGCAGCGTGGTGCGCGGTTGCCTTGTTTCGTGACAACGCGGGTGCGCGTGTCCGCGATTAGCGATGAATTACAATTAATGCATTTTGTTCGACCAACGTCTTGATCGACAATTAATCGTAAGTCGATTAATTGTTGACATCCCTAGCATTAACGTTTGAAAAGTTTGATACAAGGGATGGTCGAGACAATTTCTACGAGATGAGACATGTCATGAGATTTGCACTGCTTTTGGGTATTACAGCTTCTCAAGAGGACTTACTCAGCAAAGCTAACCTTTTTAGTCCAAGGCAAAAGTAAAAACATGTGGAAAAAAATCATCATACGTCATTCACAAGATAATTTTCCTCAATTTTGTCTTGCGAGATCTTGTTCTAGCCCTAAAGACACCACTATAAGCTCCAACTACTACTGAGAGTTCACACTTCTCTGTGATTGATTAGGTCTTTGTCGCACAAAGACTCAAAGACAAAGCGTAGGAGCAGATAGCAAAGAAAAGGTCATGTTGTATTCTATATAGTTTGTTAAAAGGTAGTAGTGTTTTCAAAGCACTAACATTTCAGCCTCCATATTCAATACAGCTTTTAATACAACTTTTTAAACAGATTTTGAACTCAAAACATCTGGTCTATTACTAATGTGGATACAGATAAAGACCATTCTAAAACTATTCGGGGAAGGTCAAATGCTGCACTACATATATTATGTTTTTTACCTCCTCAAACTTACTAATATTAGCATCAATATTATCTGTGTATTAAAGGAGAATTAACGTTTTTTACAATCTGAGCCTTATTTCAGTAATAAAACAAGTTGTTTTACTCACCCATAGCACTTTGGTGTCATATGGAGCACTTCCGGAGATGTTTTAGATTTGCGATAGCCGTAGCGCGAGTTCTCGGGGCACATGTTTGCGGTCTCCAAATAACACAAACTTTAGCACTTTTCTAATCATAGAAGCTCAATGTCTTAGTCTACGCAAAAGTGGCCTGTAATCTGAGATTTATCCATAGTATCGAGTAGATGAGGACGCCAGTGCGCATGTGCGGAGTCACAGCTTATTTCACTCTCAGCTCCCGGGACCCAAACATGAAACGCAAAGCTGTAAATTATGGATAAATCTCAGATTACAGGCCACTTTTGACTCAAACGACAGTGTAGACTAAGACACTGAGCTTCTATGATTTGAAAAGTGCTAAAGTTTGTGTTATTTGGAGACCGCTCGGGGCATATATTACATGCCCCGAGAACTCGTATTACGGACATCGCTAATCTAAAACACCTCCGGAAGTACTCCATATGACACCAAAGTGCTATGGGTGAGTAAAACAACTTGTTTTATTACCGAAATAAGGCTCAGATTGTAAAAAACGTTAATTCTCCTTTAATTTTTATAACCCCAAAATGGTCCATTGGTTGTGCTGCTCCTGAGGCCTGAGCTCCGTGTAACAGCTGTCTCTTTCAGACTGTGGTGGAGTCCCTCAGTGTGGTGATCAGGGCCATTAGTGTGCCACTGTGCCATTCCTCACTTAGATCACTGACATGGAACTTTGTCTCCACTGTGAGGCCCTTAGGACAGGGGACATTTAATAAACCCCCAACAACTGCACAGGTAACAGACAGCGAGGCTTTTATGAATCACTTGGCACTACAACAGTTTATTAGTCTTAGTGCTTTGGCTTGTTGGGCTTTAATATCATAGAACTGGAAGCAAATGTTATTTACCTTTACTCCATACAGATGTGCAACAACTCCCCTTAAAGGAGAATTAACGTTTTTTACAATCTGAGCCTTATTTCGGTAATAAAACAAGTTGTTTTACTCACCCATAGCACTTTGGTGTCATATGGAGCACTTCCAGAGACGTTTTAGATTTGCAATCTCCATAACTGAGTTCTCGGGGCACATGTTTGTGGTCTCCAAACACAAACTTTAGCACTTTTCAAATCATAAAAGCTCGATGTCTTAGTCTACGCTTTCGAATGAGTCAAAAGTGGCCTGTAATCCGAGATTTATCCATAGTTTCGAGTAGATGAGGACGCCAGTGCGCATGTGTGGAGTCACAGCTTATTTCGCTCTCAGCTCCCGGGACCCAAACATGAAACGCAAAGCTGTAAATTATGGATAAATCTCGGATTACAGGCCACTTTTGACTCAAACGAAAGTGTAGACTAAGACATCGAGTTTCTATGATTTAAAAGTGCTAAGGTTTGTGTTATTTGGAGACCGCTCGGGGCGTATATTACATGCTCGAGGCATATATTATATGCCCCGAGAACTCGCGATACGGCTATCGCTAATCTAAAACATCTCTGGAAGTGCTCCATATGACACCAGAGTGCTATGGGTGAGTAAAACAACTTGTTTTATTACCGAAATAAGGCTCAGATTGTTTCTGTCAATCATCATATCATCTTTGCACTGTCTCCTTAGGACCTCTTAACTGTGATATACTGTATTCATGGTATTATTTGTTTTTTTACTTAGTGTACATACATTTATACAATTTATGTCTGTTTTGATACCAGTTGCTTGCTATTTTATTTATTGCTACTTATTTAATAGTTTATTACCATTTTTATATTTAATTTTACTTTTTATTATTGTAATATACTGTGATCTGTGAGCTACTGTGTCCAATAAAGTTGGTCTAAGTCCAAGTCTAAGGACGCCAGCGCTAATACAACTGATTTGGAAAAGCTACATAGCGTCTTATACAGGTGCACGCTGATTCCCCCTGTGACAGAGTGGCGCTGGGGGCTGAATGTGTGTCATAGTTCAAAAAGAGGATGAGGGCATGACAAAGTGAATGAGTGACAGCTTTATCACACACACGGACTAAACATGTGCGGCAATATTACGCCTCACAACTGCGCTGTAACGGAGAGGTCCACAGAGCGCTGCCAACACCGCCGGCCTCTGCGGGAGCAAAGGGACCGCGGTTATCAGTGAATCTGATTTACAACGGGGAGACAAGAGAGGGGAGATAAAGATGTGACATCACTAATGACAATTAAGATAAGAGACGTAACACGCGCTGGCACTGAATTCAAGAGCAAGGAGGGCGACTACATTAAGCGATGGGACTAATAGGGTCCGTTGATAAAGAAATTCTTATTCGACTAAAGACACGTAAGAGACTAAAAAGGGGTTGCAGCAAAAACAAAGTATCTGAGCCAAACTGCGCTCACGAGACAACAACTGCACTGGGAAAAACGTACTAGGAAACAATGTATAATGTAGTAAACAGACACAATGAAAGACTCTGCCAATTCATTCCCATAACATTGCCTACTCACCAACACAATACTAGAAGAAAATAACATCTAATGGGCAAAAAGGATAAACTAAAATGTACAAGTTTTAGCATAACAAGCAAAGGCCCGGCGACTTGGAATGAAATTGACATGAATATAAAACAGTCTTCAGCTTTAAAAATATGTAAGAAACGTATGAAAAAGAATGTGTTACAAAAAATGGAGTGTGTTGTAAAACGTCTAATTGTAGTAATTGTGTGTAAAAAGGGACTGAGGGCTGTACAGGGCGATGGTGTGGGATAAAATGAAATTATAACTCGTATTCTGTTTTCGTATGCCTGGGGCCTCTTTTATAAGCTAAGGCAGCTTCTGGGGAGTTCCCTTTTACAAGACTTACATAAAATTGCATGAACTATTCTAAATGCTTGTATACATTTTGCAAAATATATACATTTTAAAAAGAAACAAAAAGCAATGCATTTATATAACTACAGTTTAAACTTGGGAGTCATGAGTAGGGATGTCAACAATGAATCGACTTACAATTAATTGTCGATCAAGACGTTGGCCAAACAAAATGCATTAATTGTAACTAATTGTAACTAATCTGGAATGTGAACACGAGACACACAACACAACTCACAGTAGAGCTGGACCTAGAACCATATATTTTTGAAATTATAAAAGCATGTCACTTACATGCTTTTATCATTTCTTGATTGTTCTGGTTTGAGGCCCTGTAATGTTTTATGCTGTGTTCAGGGGCCCTGTGAAATTTATATTTTGTACTGTAACTCTTCACAGATTAAGGGAGAGAAATATTGTTGATGCCTTAATTCAAAATAAATATTGAGAATGTCCTAAAAATAGCCTGGATTCACTGGTTTCATCATAATATGTAGACTAAATAACATTCTGTTATTTAATTTCTTCTGTTCCTTTTAATTTCAAGATTTCCATGCTGCAAGTGCAACAACTGAGCCAGTCCTCAATTTATTTTCAACAAAGAATCTATTTTGTTATTCAGCATCAATACATTTGTCTGCTTTTTACTAAGGAATAATTAATTGAGGACTATACAATATAATAATACTATGATATATTTTTGACTCAGTGTTATGTTACTATAGCTTATATTCTTAAAGACCCTATTGAAACACTAAAATTCAGGTGAAAAACGCCGCTTATCAGTTAATCGTTAATCAATCGATAAGGTCAATCAACTCTAGATCAATGAATTAATCGATAATTTGCATCCCTAGTCATGAATTTCATTTTTTTTACATATAAATCACCAATAATACCAAATCTTCAGCTAACATAGACTTCTCCTTTCTGCTGTTGTCCCATAAAATGCTTATAATCTACATCAGTGGCTCTCCAAGTGCCAAGTGCCACCAAAGAAAAGTTTGGTTTAAAAGTACCACCCGATTCTAGAACTATTCCAGGTCTAATCTAGGACTAAACCAGGTCTAAAAGTGGAATACATTATTTCCACTGTAGTCCTGAACAAAAAATGACCCAAAAGGATGAAAACATATGAGATGATGTCACCATACCTCTTTGAGTCATTTTACGATCTCTCCTTTCTCTACCTTTCCATCTTCATGGAGACTAAACAAACCAAGTTAAACGTCAGATCCGTGGAGAGGCGACCCCGCTCACAGTCAGAATGCCTGTTTTTCGAGGTATTTTTGAGCTATAAAACCACCTGTAATTTCATAAATGTAAAGTAGAGCAGTTTAATGTCATACTGTGGAATATTCCAGAGTAATGGCATCTCCATAGAAACAAGCAGGTGATGAACCCCCAACCAAAGTTACACAGTGCACTAATAACTTCAATTTATACACTTTTCCTTACCTTAAAGGAGAATTAACGTTTTTTTTTTTTTTACAATTTGAGCCTTATTTCGGTAATAAAACAAGTTGTTTTACTCACCCATAGCACTTTGGTGTCATATGGAGCACTTCCAGAGATGTTTTAGATTAGCGATAGCCATAGCGCTAATATATGCCCCGAGCGGTCTCCAAATAACACAAACTTTAGCACTTTTCAAATCATAGAAGCTCGATGTCTTAGTCTACGCTTTCGTTTTGAGTCAAAAGTGGCCTGTAATCCGAGATTTATCCATAATTTACAGCTTTGCGTTTCATGTTTGGGTCCCGGGAGCTGAGAGCGAAATAAACTGTGACTCCGCACATGCGCACTGGCGTCCTGGCGTCCGAAACTATGGCTAAATCTCGGATTACAGGCCACTTTTGACTCAAACGAAAGCGTAGACTAAGACATCGAGCTTCTATGATTTGAAAAGTACTAAAGTTTGTGTTATTTGGAGACCGCTCGGGGCATATATTACATGCTCGGGGCATATATTAGCGTTACGGATATCGCTAATCCAAAACATCTCTGGAAGTGCTCCATATGACACCAAAGTGCTATGGGTGAGTAAAACAACTTGTTTTATTACCGAAATAAGGCTCAGATTGTAAAAAACTTTAATTCTCCTTTAACACACTCAAAAGCACTTTACACTAATATTCCATCATATTACCACATGTATTAAAACAAATTAGGATTAACCCTGACGGCCTTACTTAAGTTGAATAAAATGTAAAAAGACGTTGGTGGAGGAAACAGTGACTTTACAGAGGGCCAGTGTTAAGCAGAACAAGCACCACTCCAGAGTCCCGACCCGCTCCAAATGGCTTTTCCATATGGTCTGCACGGCTCTCAAATTCAAACTGACTTCAGCAAATTGCAAGGCCACAACATGCACACTTCATTTAGTTATGACTTGTACAGAATCTATCCACTGTACTTGTCCAAACTATCTCACCTCATGTCACTCCAAAGCCTTTTTTCTCACGTTTTGTGGTCTCCAAAACGTGATTTGCTCCAAATATCTTGTACATATTTTTTTCATGGTTGGTAACAAGGTCCAAGGCTTTTTTTTTTTATCACATTGATCGAGATATGAAGACATGGACAAATCACAGTGGCTTGGTCTGTAGCATTATCATTTTATTATTTTTAGTAACAGAATGTAATTTTCTAACTGAAAGTAATATTTTCTTTGTTACCAGGCAATTTTATACTTAATCTATTAAAGCTCAAAATTACACTAAAATTGTTTGTATTTGTATTTATTTATTTGTAAAGGGACAGCACATATTAATGAACATTTAAAATGTAAATATGTAAAGATTATAGCCAGCGTGGCTAATTTCCATCTTCAGTCCCTCGGCAGGTTGATGTCAAATCAGGGACAGGGAAAAGTACAACAACAATCACACAAAAGTACATAAAACCAGCACTCACTGTACACACAATTCAGACAGTTCAAGTCAAGAGTCTAAGAGTTAAACCAATAACCCCTCAATATATTTAAATTTTGTTAAATATGGGTACATATTTGACTAGTGGACAGCCACTGTTTTACAGCTTTAGAAAATGCTGCCAGTGTTGGAAGCTCTCGTATGTGAGCAGGCAGTGTGTTCCATGTTTGACCTGCTCGATAAGCAAAAGAGGACTGTCCAAAAGCGCTTTTCCTTGACGGCACAGAGCAGTCACCTCTAGAACCGGCTCTTGTTGTGCAATTTGTATTTCTTTTCACAAACTCTTTTAAAGGAGGTGGAGCAAGATTATTAAAAAACTTTGTAAACCAAAATTAAATCTGCATATTTGATGGTGTTGTCCCAATTAAGAAATTTATATTTGTACAGAATTCTACAATGGTGGTAAGCTCACATTTTGTCTTGTTAATGTGATTTTTATTGATGCTCAAATGATCATTTAGTTTGGATATTAGTTTTAGTATTGACTGTATGTGACAACCCTAGTGCCAGAAAAGAGCAGAAACAAGCTGGCATAAGACTGAACTCTCTAGTGGGAGCAGTCAAAAGTCTGTACAGAAAAAACATCTCATGCAAGGCAATATGGGTGACGTGTCTAAAGACACATCGTCAATTTGCATTCAAGTGCTGCCCCACCGTGGCAACTAGTATTCCCAGCGGTCTTCCCAAATGAGGGGAGGGGGAAAAAAGATAAAAGTTTCTCTAAATTGAGTAAACTCTAAAACTTCGAGGAACTTCTGTCTGGCACCTGAAGCAGCTTGAGTACCACAGTCTGAGAAAAACATCACATTATATGACACATAATCCTGTTTCTAGTAATAGGGCAGGATGATAACGGCAGATCTGGGAATATTAAGACATCCCGGGAACATGTGTCTGAGACGGCTCGTGCACACCACTCCTCACTGAACACTTTACAGGTCCAGCTCTGCTGTTAAAACCAAGGTGCAGACAAACTAGAGCACGCTTCACCGAGATAACACGATGGAAGCTATACTCAGGAATAAGGGCTAGACCAATGATTCTCACACTATGGTACACAGGTGTGTTCTGGGTCTTCTGCCGGTCTGTGGCTCTTTCCTAGATTTGTTCAGTTTTAGACTTAGTATAAACCTCAACCAACTTTTCTCTTATAAATTACCGTATTGGCCCGAATATAAGACGATGTTTTTTGCATTGAAATAAGACTGAAAAAAGGGGAGGGGGGGGGTCGTCTTACATTCGCGGTCTGGACATTATACCCATTCACAACGCTAGATGGCGCCAGATATCTTTAAAGCGAATGCTAAACACACCCACCGCTGACTTCAAAGCAAGCCTCGGCTGGTGTAAAAGAATGATGCGGCGTAACGCAGACTTGTTCTGCGACGCAGAACAAGTCTAGCCCAGCGCCTGCCCTCTGACTTTGGAGAGAAGCTGTTGTCTTCAGAGGCAGAGGATGTTTGTGAGGAGTAATGTTCTGACATGACAGATTTCAGCTACTCTCAAGTTTAAACCAGTTTGCATTATTTTATTGCAATGTTTTTCCTTATTCAGATTTGTTTCAAGACTACAGTTACAGTTAGACTTCACTTTGATGGTTAATGCAGTTATTGCAATTTTGTTGTTTTATCACAGTAGATTGGTTTATTTACATTTCAAAAACCAGAAGCCATTCATTTACAAATGTGATTGCACTTTAGTTTACATATTTAAATGTTCAGATATTAAGATGTGATAGACAGTTTTTGCATGATTTGAATGAGGCAAACTAACATGCTTTTTCTCTCAAATATATTCTTATAATCATTTGTTTCAGATGTACTGTAATTATTTTCTGTATAAAAATTAAATTTGGTGTTCAAAAACTCTTTTTTCAAACTTGAGTCTTGAAAAAGAGGGGGTCGTCTTATAATCAGGGTCGTCTTATATTCGGGCCAATACGGTAGTACATTTTACATAACCTCCAATGAATGGACCTTGTTACCAACCATGAATTATAAACTTAACACTCAAAAATTCAGTCACACTCAAAGACGCCATATTGTGTTTTCCTCTAAAATGACTTAATAAAAGAAATAAGTACACCGACTTCAGTGTTAGAAAACTGCGGTGCCCAATGGGAGCAAATTTTAAGTAATTATAGATTGCTCAAACATGCACAAATCACTTAAATTCGAGAAAACTTGAGAGGGTAAATGAGATGGGAAAACAAGTATAATCTGGTTAAAAGTTGATCATGCATATTAAGACTGCTTTAAAAATGTGTTCAAACATGACCACCAAATACCCAAATTGAGAATGTGTTGGTTAAAGACTGGAGTAAACTTTGAGTTAGAAAAAGGAAGCCCGTCTGTAGTCAGTCGATATAAACGTTTTTCCATATTGTGTTTCTTCTCCCCGGAGCTGGAACACACTGCAGTCATATTCCATACTTTCCATCCCCTCTCTCCTTCTCCTCCTCTCTTCCTTCTCTTCGGCAGAGCCCTGGCACTGCTCTGTTAATGAGAGCGGAGCCGCGCAGACCCGTGGCTCCTGCAGGACCTCGTGAGCCCGCCCCCCCTCACTCCTGAGAGACTTACCTTGTTCTAGGCCAACCTTCTGCTGTCTGGCAGACCATAAAGCAGCCGGGACTATTGTTAATGTGCTGGAAAATCAGTGCGCTCCTCTTTAACAGCTGTGATGTGATCATGACAAATGTGTGGAAAGAAAAGATTAAATCACCGCTTTTCCCAGGAACAGTTACGGAAGAACAATATGATTAATTTTTAAATCTGCGACATGGAATTTCAATGAGAACAGCCTGTACAAATCAATGGAAATACGCCTCCAATGGGTCTACAATCTGGCTCGCAAGATTTTTATATTCAAACTTCTAAAATACAAGATTCAAAATATTGTATCATCAAAAATAAACTCTGCAAATGTTTTGGCAATGCATCTGTTCAGTATCTGCTCAGCCTGTAGCATTATTCTCCATGCAGAAGTGAAAGAAGACAGGTTATCATACTTCAAATTCAGGGCAAAAAGAAGCATTTTCACTTAAGATGTATTCATTCATTCAACAACAACTGTGTTACTCTTCCATTTTGCAAGGCGGCCAATACCCAGCACACTTGGTATACTCATACTGATAGTTCACAGGGCACTCACTGCCAGCTCAGTCCTCATTATCTTGGCCAACATCAACATCAACTCTCTGGCTACTACAATATATTCTACACCACACGAATGCAGCACATCACCATGCACACATGAATGCTCCTAGACCTGCCAATGTTTCATCTGAAGGAACAGCATCAGCATAAAGGCTTGCTGCCTGCTTCACCCTCTCCACACAGGACAGTAGTACATTATAAAACCAATTTTACAACAATTTGTGGGACTTGTGTGTATTTGTACATCAAAGTACTATATGTCAACAAATATTGGATATTGTATTGGCAGTAAAAATCCACATGCGACCATCCCTACAGTGTAATATGAGGTTCTCATGTTTGTATGTAAGAGCTGGCACACTGCAGGAGGTCCGATTGTTAGGTCATGTGCACTTTCTGCACTAGTGAACTGTTTTGATTGAATCCCAGCTCAGACAGTTACTGAAATGTCTCTCCCACTTTTCAGTTATTTCCTAAACCTAGACAACAAAGCATAGTATATTTTAAAGCAGACCTATTCTGCAAAATCCACTTTGTAGTGTTATAGTTGCTTCCCCATCTCATTTACCCTCTCAAAGTTCTATTTAGAATGATTCATGCATGTCTGAGTAATCTTTAGCGATTTTCTGATGCGGAAGTCAATGGACTTGTTTCTTTTATCAGGTTTATTTAAGATCAATACTGTGGATCATTATGCTATAATTTGGACATTTTAAAGCACTGTCTAAACTATAGCAGGTACAAGCGCGATGTTTCATATAAGGTTCTTCATTTTGCTTCAGTACTTTTGTTTAGTTGTACAACTAAACATGTTTGAATGTATAAACATGTATAAATATAAACATGTTTGGAACACAAATATGCAGCCCTGATTTTTAAATAGGGACTATTTTGCAAAATACACTTTCTGTCATGTTATAATGTTGATCCCTCATCAAAAATATGCAACCTCTCCTGGCCACTATTCTAACCCCCTTATGGTTAGCAGCACGAGCCCATGGCTCTTGTAAAGGCTCAACACCCACACAGGCATTTTTCAGAAATACATGAGAAAGATACAAAACAATACATTTTAACTTCATAAACCTGATGCGATGTGCAGTAGTTTCATTAGTGGGATGCACGCTGTCTATGTTGTATAACGCTCTGAAGGGGGAGTGACTTAGCACAAGGAGCAAGTTTTAGTTTAGTCAAAAACTAAACTAAAACTAATTAATAATGGGTACAAGTGGTACGCTATGTTTTTTCCATTTTATCTCAGCCAGCTTTCATTAGTGGGATGCGCACTGATTGTGTTGTGATAACGCTCTGAAGGAAGAGTGACAGCGCAAGGAGGAAGTTTAAGTTTAGTAAAAACTAAACTAAAACTAATTAATAATGATAATAATGCATTAGATGTGTATTTTGTCTTTTAAAACACCCAAAGTGCTTTACAATGCATTATCCATCACTGCACACTCTGTGGTGGCATGCTACTATTGTTGCCACAGCTGCCCTGGGGCAGGCAGACTGATTAAACATTTTAATACTAGAAGTGTTTAATAATAGAAGTGTAATACCCCCTCTTTAAAGGAAAAGCAATGTTTTTTACAATCTGAGCCTTATTTCGGTAATAAAACAAGTTGTTTTACTCACCCATAGCACTTTGGTGTCATATGGAGCACTTCCGGAGATGTTTTAGATTTGCGATCTCCATAATGTGAGTTCTCGGGGCACTTGTTTGCGGTCTCCAAATAACACAAACTTTAGCACTTTTCAAATCATAGAAGCCCGATGTCTTAGCCTACGATTTCGTGTGGTCAAAAGTGGCCTGTAATCCGAGATTTAGCCGTAGTTTCGAGTAGATGAGGAGGCCAGTGCGCATTTTCGGACTGTGCTCTCAAACATGAAACGCAAAGCTGTAAACTATGGATAAATCTCGGATTACAGGCCACTTTTGCTTCAAACGAAATCGTAGACTAAGACATCGGGCTTCTATGATTTGAAAAGTGCTAACGTTTGTGTTATTTGGAGCCCGCACAGGGCATATTACATGCTTGGGGAATATATTATAAGCCCCGAGCTATGGGGAGAAGTCGCGCTAGGCTAACCGCAAATCTTAAAACATCTCTGGAAGTGCTCCATATGACACCAAAGTGATATGGGTGAGTAAAACAACTTGTTTTATTACCGAAATAAGGCTCAAATTGTTAAAAAAACATTACTTTTCCTTTAAGTATAGACAGTGCAAGGACTAGGGTTGACAGGTGTGTATGGACAGTTTTGGTGTACAGTTGAGTGCACAGGGGGTGTGGGCTCAGATGGGACACAGACCGTTGAGGAAGAGCTCCTCCTGCACAGCTTGTTTCGCAGCAGCAGAGAAACAGCGCCTCTTCAGCCAGTCACAGTCAAACACACTGGAGTGCTGGTCCTCCCACACCACTGACACCTGAGGGGAGAGATGCGTGTGGTCAGAGGCACCTTAATAGGCCAGAACAGGGGTGCGCACACATTTTCAGCATGTGAGCTACTTATAAAATGACCAAGTCAAAATGATCTACCTACAACAAAAATGCAAATCATTTATTTATTTATAAATAAATTGACAATTCTTCACATGTACAATGCCTGTTGATGACCTTGCATAACTTCATTCTGTACATTTTTTGTCATTACCTTACTCTTACTCTTACGCATTTACCAAATGCATGTTGTGACAAACAGCTGCATTTGTGCACTTCTATTAGGCAAAATTCAACCACATGTCACGGTAGGCCTGCTCTGTGCCAACACTGTAACATAAATTTAGATTAGTTTTTGCTTCGCTTTTCGTCCTTGCTCTTCTAATCAGCGTGCATTGAGGGAGATTATGTGCGCTATGAGCAGGGACGAGTGAGAGGCGCGAAAAGGCGAGGAGGGGTGCGCTAACGTGAAGCAGAAGGACAGGTAGGATGTTTTAAAAAGTTTAACCTGCTCTGTGATACACACTGGGACGCCAGGGTACGCGCTGTTGTGGACAAGCTGTGTGCGCTGGTGGTGCTCGTGCTGACGTGCCACGCACAGGCTGCAGTGAAAAGCCCCGCACGGTCCTGCACACTGGTAAAACTTTATTGCCAACAGCAGCGGCTGTAATGAAATATGATCGCACTCATCTCAAGACGAAGACCGGTGTAAAGTACTACGACACTACGATCTACCCACACTACTTTGGCGATCGACTGGTAGATTGCCATCGACGTATTGAGCACTCCTGGGCCAGAATATACAACATATACATGTAATAATTTTACTGAAACCCAATTATCATGTTCTGCTGTACTTTTGAATATACAACGCATAATAACTATTCCTAATCCTGAATCTTCTAATGCATTAAGACAAATGTAAGTATCAACCCACATTGTTGTGGAATTTTGTATAGTCTTAGCACACCTCAGGACACCTCCAGTTCATTGTTGACATTTCTCCGTAGTTAGCTCAGTAGTTCTGGCATCATCAAGCTATTACAGAATTTGTCCTTCTTTAACATGATCAGTTTCCTGTGTCAACTTGTATGTAATACAAGCGGTATGCTGTTTTTCTCATTTTATCTTGGCCAGCTTGTCTTCAAACTTGTCTCCTTGTGTGGAAGCATACACAGGCTTGAACAGACAATAATAACGTGCAGTGTTGAGTATTCAAGTTCGCCGGGTCCTGGACTGATGGTAAGGGTTAGGGTCCCCCTGCCTCAGACTTCAGAGTCTCTGCCTCTGTACCAATCTAGGACTCTTTAGGACAACATTTATTTTTCCTAACACACATTAAAGATAATTCATTATTCCTGACTTTCCTGACAATTATTTATGATGCCAAACAAAGCCATCTTCAACAGCCAATAATCCTGTACACATTCATCTTCGACAGACAAGACAAATTTCTCCCATAGAGCCATAGAACTCATGTGGTTGGATTACTAATGGATGTCTACATACATTATAATAGCCTCAGATATTTGCTCATATCTGATTATAACTGTGAATTCATTTCCTAAACAGTAAAATGAAAGCTGAGCACACTGAAGTGCCAGTTATGACCATCTCGTGGTCTGTAAAAGCCAGACTAAGTGGTGCATGAGTATGTTGGGGAAGCCTATGAATTTTATTGGACATTTAAACAGTCACCTTGGGTGATAGTAAAACCTACACAACGTTTATGAATGAATGTTGAGTCTGGGAAGTCTGTACCAGGAAGGAAGCTCCACCTAACCAGCATACACTGCCTGAAAAAAGTATTAGGACGATTGTGTATTTCTAAACTTTCATAAATAATGATAACAAGACCTATTGGTAATGGCAACAAATCAATTTATTGATATATTAAAACAAATTTCATCATGTGTAAAGGCATATTATTGCAAAAATGGGGACTCATCGCAGTGTAGGTCTAACTCAGGTCTAAACCAGGACTAGACTAGGAATACTTTTGTCAGGCAGTGTATGTCACACTGGTGCTCAGGTTTGTCCATTAACCTACCGGCTGGTTAGCTCAACTGGTAAGTCACTGACTTTCCCCCCGGGGGTTGTGGGTTCAAATCCCCCCCGGGCAATGAGCTAACCAGTGTGGGTCCTTGGGCAAGACCCTTCACGGTACCCCCCCCGGGCGCCGAAAAAGATGGCTGCTCACTGCTCCTGAAAAGGATGGGTCAAATGCAGAAGTCAAATTTCTCCCGTGTGTCACTGTGTGTCATTGTGTGTGAGACCAATAAAGGCTTAATCTTAATCTTAAAACTGTGTAGCTATCTCCAGCTAGGTACTCCTGAAGAAGATCTCACACTGGAGAAATATATATATATTAGGAGCAGTGGGCAGCACACATTACTGCACCCAGGGACCATCTCCATGATCTTCTTGCTTCAGTTTGGTCAGGACCTAAGCTGGAGGATTTTACCTGGTGCATGTTTTGGGTTGGTGGGGGAAACCGGAGTGCCCGGAGGAAACCCACCCAGACACGGGGAGAACATGCAAACTCCACACAGAAAGGCCCACACGACCCGGGGATCGAACCCAGACCATGCATGCCAACTCCACACAGAACACACACGGAAAGGCCTGGGCGACCCGGGGATTGAACCCGGAACCTTCTTGCTGTGAAGCAAGAGCGCTAGCCACTCAGCTACCGTGCCACCAAAGAAGGGTTCTGATATGCTGCCCTTAAGGTACCGGAGAAAGTATGAAGAATCCCTCAGATGTCCCGGCAGAATCCATGGTAAAGGGAGAAATTCAATTTGTCAACTGAAAATAAACTTTGTCCAGTTGACAAATTGAATTTCTTCCTTTACCATGGACTGGAGGAAGAATGCAGAATTTCCTCATATATTTAGTTCAGACTATGGTGGTACAAATATTTTTAACTGTATATAGTATTTTTTTCCTCATACAATTGTGGAGTATAAATGTCCCTTATTTCCATTATTTCATATTCAAGATAGCCTCTTTTTTTAATTAAGATTAACTAACCTTTCAGCATTTTGTCATGGTGCTATCACATGGTCAAATGAATTGGGCTTTTTCATTATACTGTTATTTACATGTTTAGCACCTAGCAAGCCCATCTAGTCACCTTATTCAGGAAGATGCCCATTTATTTTTTATCTTAACTCCAATGCACATTCTACTGCACATGACCATTTCACTGCTGTATCTTCCATTGCACATTTTTGATGCACACTGCACACTTTGGACATCTGTATATAGGTATTTATTTATTATGTTGCACTGCTTTAAGATTTTAGATTTTAGATCTTAGACTTTAGTTTTAACTTTAGATCTCTGTCTTAGATAGTTTTTGTTGTGTTTTGTCTTCATGTTGTATTCTGTACACTGTCTTTTTGCACTACCTGGCCAGAGAGAAACGAAATTTCGATTCACTGTATGTTGAACACATATGGCAGAATTGACAATAAAGCTGACTTTGATCTGACTTTGATTTGATGCCATAGGCGCCGCCATCGTCACTTGGGTTATTATTATTTTAGAATTATTTTGTTTTATTTTGCATGGGGCTGCCAATCGTGACAGCAAATAAGTTTTATATGGACTGCAAAAATGTTTTAAAGCCTCCCAGAAAATCAGTGCATTGTGGACTTGTTGGTGAAGATGAACACTGAACATCTTACACAAATCAAATCATCCAACTTTGTACTGTATATTAGCTGTGAAACTTTTCTCAAATTGGGATTCCCATGGCATGAAATTTTCACTTTCTGAGGTTTTTGAAGGTTAATGTGAGCTCCCCTACCCTGTTTAGGGCCCCCCAATGGCTAAAAGTTGTGAAATGTGTAAACTGAGCATTTGCGATCCTTTTCTGCGTTTGAAAAAAAGACAGCCCAAACGGGCGATTCTGAACAAGGGAAATTTCTGACGTCACACTCCAGGAAAAATGCAAATGAATTTCCACCGCCCGTCTGGATTTCTACCCACACTCTCTGAACTCACGGCCAGAAAGTTTGGACCGCGAACGAGCTACGCAATGCGAGATGTGGTTTTTTATTTGCCTGGAGGCACATGAGAGTGTTTCCAGGCTCGGATGTCCTTTATCCGACCCTCCAAACCTCTGAAGCAGCAGTGGTTTAATTTTATTTTCTGTGAAAATGTGTTTTTTTCATTGAAACGCCTCTCCTATCTTCCTTCGCGCATAAAACGCGGAAGTGGAGCCAGCGCACATCGCACCGCTAATCCAGGAAAAAGCGGCGCATTTGGCCCCCCCACCCGCTGCGCTGGCCTGTCTCTGTCCTCCTCATTTGCATTCAAGCAACAATGCCCATAATAAAGTGTTTGAGAGAGATATTTATGACTCTGACTGTGTTCATGGGGCTATCTCATGCACTGAGTCTTGATTTTGAAGAAGGATTCATTTACAGTATTAGGGAACCATTAAGGCGCCATATAAAAGCATCAAGAAGTACCATGTCATGGGATCTTTAAGTTCCACCACAATCAGCCAGTAGGTCAGTCCATAATTGGCCCTCCACCCAGTGCCACAGCGTATGCCTGTGTGCAGTGTACCTTGTTGTCAGAGGTGAGCTCCACAGAGTCCACTCCGATGTTCACGTCCAGATCCCCTACGAGAAGCTTGCGGGCCTGGGCAGATTGGAGAGTGCACATGGGGCACTGGCAGTTGTCTCGGAGCCATACGAAAGGGTACATGCTGTGCCTGCCGTCCTCCCACTCCACCTGCAGTAGGCGCTCTGCGTGGAGGGCCCCGACGTAGCGCACACTCTGGCCCGGTTCTGAGAGAGAGGCTGAGATGTGTGTGTGCTGACCATGCCTCTGCTGCAGCCTGGAGGACACAGAGAGCTGAGGAGCCCCACCACGGCCCCTCACACACTGCACAGCCAGGCTCAAGGGTCTCCTGTGAAGGGCGGACAGGACAAAGCGACTGCATCTGCTCATCCACATTGTTTTGCGCTTGGGCTGTGAAAACAAACAGGGAAAGCTTTGTGAAAAGACTGACAATAGGGCTGCAAATTTATGATTATTTTAGTAGTCGACTAGTCAAGAGTATTGTACATTGAGTCTATTTAAAGCCATAGTATATATGTTTTAGCAAAAAATATAAACTAAGATAAAACATGTTGTTATTTTCACTTTGGTCTCCTTGGAATCCTTACTGTGAGCAGACTTGCATCTTGCATTGTTTCCATGGAAATGCTTCTTTGGCTAGAGTATTCCACAGTGTGGCATAAAGCAGTTCCAAAGTATGGATGTAACTTTCTATTTCTGTGGAATCATGCAAGTGACATGCCGTCTCCAGAAAGTTACTGTATCACCCACAAAAGTTGAAATATGGTGAGGGAAGGCTTCTAGATAGAGAATAATTATGACTTGTATTGTTGATGAACACCAGAAAGTTATTCTTTAAGATTCTGATTTAATAATGCTGCTGTCTTTGTTATTTTTTAGAATCTGCATAGTCCAGATAATGGTTATGATGATCAAAATAAATAAATAAATAATGAATTAATAAATAAGACCAACATAAATGTATCCTTAAAACAAAAAGAATGACATCTACTTGGCCTAAACACTGGTGCTGTTCAATAACTACAATTACACATTACAGTAAATTTACATAAGTGGTTGGAGATGGCCTTTGACCTAAATAGTTGGTGACTGGATTACGGGGAGTTGTTGTGTTGGCACTGTGCAGAACAAAGTGTGCTACGGGTTTTCAAGTTGTCAGTTTTATCATTTAATCTAGTTACAATCAAAAGAGTGGATAGTTAAGATGCACAAGTGAGAATAGATGGGGAATGGGCAGTACAAAAAAACCCAAAACAACTCTACTAGCTCTCAGGCTTAGTATCATTAAGAAGTTGCCGATACAGTCCATACCTCGATAGAAGGGCCACGATATGATACATATTTCAATACAGTGAGCTTTTGATTTTATATATTTGAAATGGATTCCACCCATCCATCCATTTTCTTCCGCTTATCTGGGGCCGGGTCGCGGGGGCAACAGTTTAAGCAGGGACACCCAGACCTCCTTCACCCCGGACACTTCCTCCAGCTCCTCCGGGGGGACCCCAACGCGTTCCCAGACCAGTCGGGAGACATAGTCCCTCCAGCATGTCCTGGGTCTTCCTCGGGGCCTCCTCCCGGAGGGACATGCCCGGAACTCGGAGGTGTTCCGGGCATGTCTCGAGGCGTCCAGGATGCAGGTGTCCAGGATGCATCCGGAACAGATGCCCGAGCCACCTCAGCTGGCTCCTCTCCGAGCCCCTCCCGTGTGACCGAGCTCCTCACCCTATCTCTAAGGGTGCGCCCAGCCACTCTGTGGAGGAAACACATTTCGGCTGCTTGTATCCGCGATCTCGTCCTTTCGGTCATTACCCAGAGCTCATGACCATAGGTAAGGGTAGGAACGTAGATTGACCGGTAAATTGAGAGTTTCGCTTTTCAGCTCAGCTCCCTCTTGACCACAACGGTCCAGTACAGCAACCGCATCTTTCTTCGTACTCGATAACGTGTTTAGCTTTTAGGTGGTAGAACAGATTGCTTGTGTTGCCATGTTTTGCGATCACTGTCGCCCAGCATATTCTGCAGATTGTTTTCCAATTTCCTGTTCAGTATCCGACGCCTTGTATCCAAACCATGACCAGATTACAGAAGTTGAGCCGGTCTTTTTCACGAGCTCCTCCTCCTCCATGTGCTCGCTGCTCGCAGTGATTTTTCCTCCTTCCTTGTTGTGGTGACGCAATGAACTATCGCGATAGGAAGGTATAACCCAAATCACTACCGTTGGCCAAATTTATACCGCATACCGTTTATACCGTTTATACCTCCCACCCCTAATGATGAAAGCGAATCTTCAGACAATCCGGGAATTTTCAGAGGTCTAGTCGACTTAATAGCATCTATCGATCAGGACTTGAGGCAGCACCTTGACAATGCAACTGTATTCAAGGGCACTTCGAAAACAGTTCAGAACGAGATCCTGGACTGTATGTTGGCCGTTCTAAGAGAACGGATCTTGGACGAGGTAAACACAGCGCAATTCTTAGCTATCCAAGCGGATGAAACGACAGACATCTTAACACATTGTCACATTGTCAGCTTGTCCTAGTACTGCGTTTCCTCCAGGCACTCCGGTTTCCCCATCAACCCAAAACATGCTCCATAGGTAAAATCCTCCAGCTTAGGTCCTGACCAAGCCGAGCAATAAGATCATGGAGATGGTCCCCCGGTGCCTGAAAGACAAGCTGCCCACTGCTCCTGAACGATGGGTCAAATGCAGAGAAATAATTTCCCTACGGGGATGAATAAAGTGTCTCTTCTTCAATGCTCTGGCAATGCTCTCCATAGAGAAAAAACTGACACGGGACATTCCTGACTTTAACACTCATTGAGAAATTTGCCAATCAGAAAGACAGGCGAGCAAAGTTCTTATACAAATAAGAACTCTTCACCACATTCACTCACTCATTTCATCTTGCCTCTCTGCAATGACTAGTGTAGTGTCTGCCTAAACATAATGTCACTGTTGAATCAAAACTTGTTTTTGTTATTGTTAGATTTGATTACTGTACTGTTCTGAACTTGACAAAACTAACTTCAAATCATTCACTCTCACAAATCTTACCCTCATCTCAGAAACACCTTACCTCTCTCACTCATCCACCACTTCCTTACACACACACGCACGCGCGCACGCGCGCACGCACACACACACACACACACACACACACACACACACACACACACACACACACATATACACACACACACACACGCACGCACACACACACACACACACACACACGCACACACACACACACACACACACACACACACGAAATAGGAGCATCAATGTCCCCTTTGCAGTTTGGACAGAGGAGATGCAAGGATTAAAGGTCCCATGGCATGAAATGTTCACTTTCTGAGGTTTTTGAACGTTAATGTGAGCTCCCCTACCCTGTTTAGGGCCCCATCCCCCATGGTTAAAAGTTGCGAAATGTCTAAACTGAGCATTTGCGATCCTTTTCTGCGTTAGAAAAAATCAGAGCTCAAACGGGCGATTTTGAACAAGGAAACTTATTGATGTCAGCTCGAAAAAAGAAATGCAAATGCAGTTCCACCCCCGTCTGTCTGTACTCAGCGTCTCTGTAAATCACGCCCAGAGAGTTTGGACTGCGGAGGAGCTAGGCAATGCGAAATGCGTTTTTTTATTTGCCTGGAGGAACTTGCGAGTGTTTCTAGGCTCGGAAGTCCTTTATCTGAGCCTGTGGATATCTGAAACAGCAGTGGTTTAATTTTATTTTCTGTGGAAATGTGTTTATTTTTCAATGGAAGGCTTCTCATCTCTCCCCCCGTGCAAAAACACGGAAGTGGGTCAGATCGCACAGCTGAAAAGGAAAGAGTGGAGAGTTTGGCCACGCCCCCACCCCCTACTATAGGCCATCTCTGTCCTCCTCATTTGCATTCAAGCAACAACGCCCATCATGGAGTGTTCCAGAGTGACATTTATGACTCTTTCTCATCTTATCTCTGTTTCTCATGCACCGAGTGTTGATTTTGAAGAAGGATTCATTTACAGTATTAGGGAACCATTAAGGAGCCATATAAAAGCATCAAGAAGTACCATGTCATGGGACCTTTAAATCTTTTTTGTCTTTGTTATTGTTAGTTTTGATTAGTGTTCTGAACTTGACAGCAACTTCCAATCATTTACTCTCTCACACAGAAATCTTACCCTCATCTCAGAAACACACACACACACATCACCCCCCTCTCTCCCTCTCTCTCCATACAATCACTTAGTCCCACACTCACCTTAGAAACCTTTCCCCCTCTCACTCATTCACACACACTCTTTTATGCTCACGTAAACACACATGCACAGTTGATTTGTATAAAGATTAAGCTGAAATCATATTTTTGCTGTAAGCTTCTCTCAAGAACTTGAGCATTGTATTGTATTTGTGTTCTGTGTGGAGTTTGCATGTTTCTCCCCGTGTCTGGGTGGGTTTCCTCCGGGCACTCCGGTTTCCCCCATCAACCCAAAACATGCACCATAGGTACCTCCAGCAAGAAGATCATGGAGATGGTCCCCGGGCGCCTTAATGTGTGTGCTGCCCACTGCTCCTAATATATGTATATATATAGGATGGGTTAAAATGCAGGGTTAGGGTTAGGGTTAGGGTTAGGGTTTAGGGTTAGGGTTAGGGTTAGGGTTAGAATTTCTCCAGTGTGAGATCAATAAAGTCACTTCACTTCTCTATTCAAATTTGTGAAAAACTATTTGTATTTGCTGTCCAAAGCATAAATGGAGCCTAACTGGACTGTTGATTTTGAGAAGGAAATTAAAGTATTATTGTGGAATTGTACTCATTTTCAGATGATTTATTTGAGTGCTTACACTGGACTAAGCAGGGAAATCTATTGGCACATCAGCCTCACCAAACCTCACCCTAACCAGCCCTTCCCGTTTTAACAAGTAGTAACATGAGTTAACAGGTTTATGTAAGTCATTGTTTAGTCTCCAAAATGCATGCAAAAAACGTGTGATAACGCAAATATATCCTCTATAAACGTTCTCTAAAGATCCACTCCACAATGAATGAATCGTAAAGGCTACTACTGTTTCACAACAACTGATGCTCAACGTGACGCTTTGCTAGCTAACCTCAACTAGTTTAAGTTAGCTGTGGTAACCGCGTAAATCTGTAATAACTAAACTAAAGCTAAAGCTTGGACACCGAAAAGAAGGCGGCCGGGCAC
Organism: Paratrypauchen microcephalus; assembly: GCA_036785185.1. NCBI lineage: Eukaryota > Metazoa > Chordata > Actinopteri > Gobiiformes > Gobiidae > Paratrypauchen > Paratrypauchen microcephalus. The sequence goes on from JAVJIX010000289.1 coordinate 589,628, forward strand.
ACGTACCTTGGCTAGTAAACAGAGAAGCTTCCTTGCTGTGTGCCAGACTCTGCCACACCGGATCAGTCTGAGGAAGTGGGTCAAAGGCGAAAGGAACGGAACGCAGCAGCGAGCGGAACGGAACGGGAGCGGAACGGAACGGAAACGGAACCATAGTTTACGAGCGGAGCGGTGCGGAGCGGTGCGGAGCGGAACGGAGCGAAGCGGAGCGGAGCGGAGCGGAGCGAAGCGGAAAGGAAGCCGCACACACGCACGGGGCTACTGGGCTGATATCATAGACTTATAAAGAATATACTAGTCCATCACAGATCATTACAATATCATGAAAAAGTTTTTGTCACACATTTCAGAAAGTCAAACCCATCCATATATTATAAACTCATGACACAAGTGAGTGAAATGTTTCAAGATTTTATTTCTTGAATTTTTTATGACTGTGGCTTACAGATAATAAAAAAAGAAAAGTGTGAAAAAGCTGAATATTAGAAAGTTATCGTGTCGCACCCTATTCACCTAATTAACTGAAAACACGTGCAAAGGTTTCCTGAGCCTTTAAGTGGTCTCTCAGTCTGGGTCAGTGAGCTACGCAATCATGGGGGAGGCTGCAGACTGGACAAATGTCCAGAAGACAGTCACTGACATCCTCCACAAGGAGGGAAAGCCACAAAAGGTCATTGCTAAAGAAGCTGTTTGTTCACAGAGTGCTGTATCCAAACATATTCATAAAAACTTGAGTGGAAGAAGCGGGAAAAGTCCCTCAGTCGTCCAGGTAGAATCCATGATAAAAGGAGAAGTTCAATTTAATAAACTTTGTCCAGTTGACAAATTGAACTTCTCCGTTTATCTTGAGTGGAAGAATAAAGTGTGGTAGGAAAAGCTGCACCATTCAAAGACCCTTGAGAGGATTCTCAAGCAAAATCCATTCAAGAATAGCTCAGACAAAGTCTATGAGGGACATGAGACAATGTCAGAAGTGTCTTACCTGGGTGGAGAAACAGAACTGGACTGTTGCTCAGTGGTCCAAAGTCCACTTTTCAGATGAAAGTAAATGTTATATCTTTTGGAAATCAAGATCTCAGAGTCTGGAGGAAGCGTGGAGAAGCACATCCACGTTGCTTGTCCAGTGTGAAATTTCTACAGTCAGTGACGATTTGGAGTATGTTGTGGATGCTGGAAGCTCTGCAACATACCTTCCAGCGTCCTACAGATCTCACTGAACTTACCCCAGTCATTTAAGGAAAAGTTAAACCTAGCACTCCGTTCTCCGTTATCTTCAACCAGTGATCTCCCAAAATGACTGAACACTGGGAAGTGGTCACTACCCAATGGGTCTGGTTCTACCCCCCCACTCAAATACCATGTCAAACATGGGGATGCAAATGTTAAGTCGAGGCAAGACTCCTTCCATAATATTGGATCTACCTGAGTTGGTGCACTAGTATTTAAAACTACTAGGTTTATGTTTGCAATATCTAAATATTCTTCAATTACACTGCCATTAGAATCCTTTCTAAACTCCCCCACAGTGGATTGTGAGCATTAAAATCTCCCACCCAAATCATCACTTTATTAAAAATATCTTCCAATTCAGATAAAACTAATGGCTTACATGGGTTATAGCAATTAACTAAGTTAAACTTACCCTCATGACACCAAACCTGAGTCATCACACACTCAAGTGAACCGTCCCACTTAATGGGCTTGAATATCTGTTACTGAATACCTACAGCCATGTGACCTAATCTCTGACACTTGAAGTACCTTAAAGGTCCCATGGCATGAAATTTTCACTTTCTGAGGTTTTTGAACATTAATGTGAGCTCCCCTACCCTGTTTAGCCCCCCCCCCCCATGGCTAAAAGTTGTGAAATGTCTAAACTGAGCATTTGCGGTCCTTTTCTGCGTTACACAAAACCAGTGTTGAAACGGGCGAGTTCGGACAAGGCACCTTTTTGACGTCAGCTCGAAAAAGAAATGCAAATGCAGCTCCAGCCCCTCCCTCTGTCTCCGCTCAGCGTCTCTGTAAATCACGCCCAGAGAGTTTGGACTGTGGAGGAGCTACGCAATGCGAAATGCGTTTTTTTATTTGCCTGGAGGAACTTGCGAGTGTTTCTAGGCTGGGAAGTCCTTTATATGAGCCTGTGGATATCTGAAACAGCAGTGGTTTGATTTTATTTTCTGTGGAAATGTGTTTATTTTTCAATGGAAGGCTTCTCATCTCTCCCCCCATGCAAAAACACAGAAGTGGGTCACAGAGCGGAGTGGAGAGTTTGGCCACGCCCCCACCCCCTACTATAGGCCATCTCTGTCCTCCTCATTTGCATTCAAGCAACAACGCCCATAATGGAGTGTTCCAGAGTGACATTTATGACTCTTTCTCATCTTATCGCTCTTTCTCACAGTTTGGAATGTGAACGCGCTACAATGCGAAATGCGTTTTTTTATTTGCCTGGAGGCACGTCCGAGTGTTTCTAGGCTCGCAAGTCCCTTACCCGACCCTCTGGACCTCTGAAATACCAGTGGTTTAATTTTATTTTCTGTGTAAATATGCTTTTTTTCATTGCAAAGTCTCCCATCTGTCTTCGTCTGTAAAATACGGAAGCGAGCAGACAGCGGTGCAGAGCTGCGCTTCCAGCGGGGGAAACCCGCCCCCCCGCTCCTTAGCCAATCTTTCTGTCCTTCTCATTTGCATTGAAGCAGCAACACCCAGAATAAAGCATTTTAGACACATATCTAGCCTCATGAAGACTGTCAGAGTCATAGCTCATGCAGTGAGTGTTGATTTTGAAGAAGGATTCATTTACAGTATTAGGGAACCATTAAGGAGCCATATAAAAGCATAAAAGCATCAAGAAGTACCATGTCATGGGACCTTTAATGGGGACCTAACATAGACCCTAACCTAATATGACAAACACCCAATAAACACTCGCAAGGGGATATTATTTCCTTTAAATGTGAGCATGACTGGAGCATTAACATTTCCACCCTCACGGGCTTTAAAACACTTCACCTCCACCACTTCCCCACCAACCACATTTTCCTTTATCTCCCTCTCGGACATGTCAGCACATACCCCATAAATCAATGTTTCCCAACCAGGGGTACGAGTACCCCTAGGGGTATGTGAGCACACTGCAAGGGTACGCGGCAGTGTCGCTGCCAGGTGCAGGGTGAGTTTTTTTAATTCTAATTTGAGTAAATTTGAGTTAAAGAAAAGAGAGAAAATGGCTGAGAATAACATTTTCAAATTAAGGAGATGAAATAAAATGATTTTCATTTAATAATCTGTTGTGTCACGTTCTACTTTTGGGAAATTACTACTTTCCTTCTCCAGGGAAGTATCACACCTATCCTGTTTTCTGTTACCTCTTACTCTATCCCAATCACCCGGAAAGTCATATCCAGAAGGCGGCCACTGGAGTTAGACAAACGCAGAAACACCGCCGCACCAGACTACAATAAACCGTCGGCCAGTGTCCCAAGGATGCCCCAAACTCACCGCTAAACAACAACCTGCAAACACTCACTGGAAATGACTCAAAACCTAATTTTAACAAAGTTGCCATGCAGCAAAAACAGCAAGACTAACAGTGTTTTGAAGAACATGCGCCAGCAATGAAATACATGTACAGGCAGGATGTACAGAGAGATCACTAGATTACTCATGCATTACACATGCATGGATGACATATACATATCTGCAGGAATGTTTTTGTTGATGAAATGGGGTTATAAAATCTCCAAAAAGTCTATTTTGCAAAATACTCCCCATAAAAGTAAAATGTAGCTATACACCTGGACAACACTACTCAAAGTTACTAGCCAATTATTCTTTGTCACAATTTTAGCAGTGTTTTAGATCTTTTGGGCATATAGAAAATGCAATAAATTAAAGAGAGAAGAGAAAGAAGTTGTTTTAAAACATAATTATCACATTCTCCAATCTCTGGCCAATCAGAGCAGGCAATGAGGTGCGCTAATGTGAGTTTGAAGGTAGAAAAAAGGGACTGGGGCTTTACTCAGTTACTCCTGTGGTTGTCAGTTGAACTAATTACAATTACATGGCTGGAATTAATTACAAGTCAATTACAAGTAGAAGTACAGGTTTAGAAATCTACTCAAAAAAGTATTATTACCCCAAAGTTAGGCTACGGTAGCATGAGCATTTGTAGTTACTTCCATCTCTGTTTATAGATGAATCTAAAAATTTGCCAAAGTTCAAGACTATTGTTTTGAGTAATATTTTTTATTTTTAACAGTACTCTTACTTGAGTAAAAGTTTTGGATTTGTGTTGTTGTATTTATTGATTGGATTTGTTGTTGTTGCATTTCTCATTTGTGTGTCTATCCTTTGAAAATACCAGATTTTGTGCACTATTTATCGTTTTGTCCTTTATATTATTTAAATTCTAAGTCAGATGTTATGTCCAGACTGTTCCTCTTACTTGAGTATCCTGGTAGCTTTCCCAAAAACATTTTACCCATTTTTGCACATGATTTAAAGGGATAGTTCGGGGTTTTTGATGTGAATCTATACGGCATCTACCGGCTGGTTAGCTCAACTGGTAAGTCACTGACTTTCCCCCTGGGGGTTGTGGGTTCAAATCCCCCCCGGGCAATGAGCTAACGAGTGTGGGTCCTTGGGCAAGACCCTTCACGGTACAGCCCCCCGGGCGCCGAAAAAAGATGGCTGCTCACTGTTCCTGAAAAGGATGGGTCAAATGCAGAAGTCAAATTTCTCCTGTGTGTCATTGTGTGTGAGACCAATAAAGGCCAATAGGCCAAGGCTTAATCTTAATCTTAATCCCCTTCAGCAGTGTTTTCAATTATTATTATTTGCCTGTTCACTTGTAAACATCGCCACTTACAAGTGAACAGCTTGATAGGAATCGAGAGAAAATAGCACCAAGCGATTATGACTTCTGACTTTTTCATGGGTAACTGTTTTGTGATGCAAATATATCACTTTTTGGACAAATATTGTTTTGAGAAGAAAAACAAGCTTTATTAACACTCCTGGCTAACTTGCCGTACCTACTTTCGTCAGCACCAGAACCGGGCAGAAACTCGGCTCACAGGACACTGTCAGCGATAGAACACTGCTGAAGGGGATGCCATACAGATTCACGTCAAAAAAACTGAACTATTCCTTTAAAGATCCCATGACATGGTACTTCTTGATGCTTTTATATGGCTCCTTAATGGTTCCCTAATACTGTAAATGAATCCTTCTTCAAAATCAACACTCAGTGCATGAGAAACAGAGATAAGATGAGAAAGAGTCATAAATGTCACTCTGGAACACTCCATTATGGGCGTTGTTGCTTGAATGCAAATGAGGAGGACAGAGATGGCCTATAGTAGGGGGTGGGGGCGTGGCCAAGCTCTCCACTCCGCTCTGTGACCCACTTCCGTGTTTTTGCACGGGGGGAGAGATGAGAAGCCTTCCATTGAAAAATAAACACATTTCCACAGAAAATAAAATCAAACCACTGCTGTTTCAGATATCCACAGGCTCAGATAAAGGACTTCCGAGCCTAGAAACACTCGCAAGTTCCTCCAGGCAAATAAAAAAACGCATTTCGCATTGCGTAGCTCCTCCGCAGTCCAAACTCTCTGGGCGTGATTTACAGAGACGCTGAGTACAGACAGACGGGGGTGGAACTGCATTTGCATTTCTTTTTTCGAGCTGACGTCAATAAGTTTCCTTGTTCAAAATCGCCCGTTTGAGCTCAGATTTTTTCTAACGCAGAAAAGGATCGCAAATGCTCAGTTTAGACATTTCACAACTTTTAACCATGGGGGGGGGGCTAAACAGGGTAGGGGAGCTCACATTAACGTTCAAAAACCTCAGAAAGTGAAAATTTCATGCCATGGGACCTTTAAAATGTTACCAATTCTCATAGAAAAAGAAAGTAGGATTTTGTCTTTCCCTTGGAGTTCTACCTGGACAACAGAGGCATTACACAGACACTTCCTCTTTTTTCTCTTTTCCACCTATTATTATGTAATTTCCTCTTTCCATTCCACTAATAGATTGCAGGCAGGCCTTGCAGAGGGTTGTCTAGGCTGGATGCAAATGTGGGCCATCAGGATGTGAAAAAGCCATTTTGACCTGAACCCATACTACCTACGGCTGTCTGGTAAGATTCAATTAAAGTGAAATCAAACACTAAATCTCCCTTTTTTCGCTACTAAACTGTGTATATGGTGGTTATATGGTTAATAGCATTATCAGCTGTCATTATACCTCCAGACCCCACCTCTTCTCCTTTCTTACTCTTTTCTTTAGTTTACATGCACTGCCCAGTTTAGCAGATCCATTTGAAATGTGGTTGTGGGCGGAGTTAAGTGTTTTGTCCCACTTTAAAAACCAGTGGGACATGTTTGATAAGATTCATTGCATTGACTGAGACATTGTGCTGGCCACTGTTGACACAGTTCTCATGATGTTTGCATTTTGGTTTGCTTTTGAGTTATGGATAAATAAATAAATAAATAATCTATTAATTTGAATATGTGGATCAGTTTGAAATGTTTACATTTGTTCCGTCTCTACACTGATCAGATTTTTCTGCACTGATCATATTTTATGGTCGCCATTATCAGGTAATCTAATGTAGGACCCCCCCAGGGCACAATCCTGTTCACTCTGTACACCTCTGATTTCCAGTACAGCTCAGAGTCCTGCCATCTGCAGAAGTTCTCTGATGACTCTGCGGTGGTAGGATGTATCAGGGATGGACAGGAGATGGAATACAGGACGCTGATTGCAAATTTTGTGGAGTGGTCCCAGGCAAACCATCTGCTCTTGAACGTGGACAAGACCAAGGAACTGGTGGTTGACTTCAGGAGGATGAGGTCATCTGTGGAGCCCATAACCATCCAGGGTCACGAGGTGGAGATCATGGACTGCTACAAGTACCTCGGCGTTCATGTGAACAACAGGCTGGACTGGAGGGACAAGTGTAATGCTGTCTACAAGAAGAGCATGAGCAGACTCTACTTCCTGAGGAAGCTCAGGTCTTTCAATGTGTGCAGCAAGTCATGGAGATCTTCTACCAGTCTGTGGTTGCCAGCGCCCTGTACTTCGCTGTGGTCTGTTCGGGGAGCAGCACCAGTAACAGGGACATCAGACGGATTGACAAATTGATCCGCAATGCTGGTCACGTGATCAGCTGTGAACTGGAGACATTTGTCACAGTGAGGGGCAGGGACTAGTACTTTTCTATTTATATCTGATTTGTACATATATATTTATTATCATTATCCATCCATCCATCTATCCATCTTCTTCCGCTTCTCCATTTCTGGGTGGTGGGGGCAGCAGTCCAAGCAGATCTGCTGCCCAGAACACAATGCACCAACCCCCATGAATCCTCCCGCGGGTGGTGGGTCCACGGGAGGTACTATCATTATTTTTATGTATATAATTATGTCTCATCTGACACTGCTCTATCGCTCTTTGGTTGCTATTCCATCTTTTTTTTTTCATTTCCATCTACTTTTTTCCCCCTTCCTACATTCTGTTATATATTATATATTATATTTGATGAGTGAGCTACCGTACCCAAAACAATTTCCCTTGTGGATCAATAAAGTCTAAGTCTAGGTCTAAGTATCGCAGATTCTCAAAACCAAAGTATCAGTATCAATATCAGACAGAACCAGCTTGCATCAGTTGGTCTACAGTTGTGTATTGCTTGTGATCCTCTGTTTATACTTCAGTTCATTCCCCTGTATGTGTTGAAGTCTACTCAATATAGGCTGTGCCTCCTGCCGCCATATTGGTTTTTGTTAATGCAAACAAATGTAAAATGCAGGAAAAATTAATTAACTACCCCATTAACTGTAGGCCTATGTGAGATTTAGATTTTAATTTCCATAAACCTTAGTGACCTAAATTCCATAGGTCACTAGGGAACCTAAATTCCCCATGTATAAAGTAAACATATTCCAATCACCGATAGCTTTTACTGTTTGTAATGCTGTCTTTCTGATCTGAATGGTCACTATCTAAACTCCAGCACCTGTAGCCATGAATCAGTGCCCGTGCAGCCTCTGCAGCTCAGGGAGGGTCTGGAGGTTCTGAGCTTCACTTGCCCTATCCACATACTGAGAATGAGGAAAAACTACTATGTGTCCTCAATTTGCAGGTTAAGGCTCTGGCAATTTGGCAAAACAGGTTCAGCTGTGTTTGTAGTAATTTTTTTTTAAGCAGTAAGAGCTCAGGCTACATACAGTTCCTTTAAAGGAAAAGTAATGTTTTTTTTTTTTACAATCTGAGCCTTCTTTCAGCAATAAAACAAGTAGTTTTACTCACCCATAGCAGTTTGGTGTCAATTGGAGCAGTATCGCAGAACTTATGTTGAGCCGTTCTGTTCTTCTATGATCCCGGATCCCGTATCCGTTAGCGTGAGTGCTCGGGGCACTGCTTTGCGCTCTCCAAATAACACAAACTTTAGCACTCTTCAAATCACAGAAGATCGCTGTGTCAGGGTAGACTTTAAGTAGATTCCAAAACGGCCTGAAACCCGATATCGCAACAGAAAAGTAAAGTTCAGAGCGGTGTTAGCTTCTTTCGGACTAGCGGTGTTTACAAAACAGCTGAGTTCACGCATGCGCACTGTCCTCTCTGATGACGTCATCAAATGAAACTATAGCTGGATATCGGGTTTCAGGCCGTTTTGGAATCCACTAAAAGTCTACCCTGACACAGTGATCTTCTGTGATTTGAAAAGTGCTAAAGTTTGTGTTATTTGGACACCGCAAAGTAATGCCCCGAGCACTCACGCTAACGGATACGGGATCATTGGTAGAACAGAACGGCTCCAACATAACTTCTGCAATACTGCTCCAATTGACACCAAACTGCTATGGGTGAGTAAAACTACCTGTTTTATTGCCGAAAGAAGGCTCAGATTGTAAAAAAACGTTACTTTTCCTTTAAAGTCAGTGAAAAAATATAACCAATATTGTGCCAATTGCCTCGATATCCATATAATAACTGCACTGACTGACCTGCCCTGTGTGGCATTGGTTGGCAAAACTCAATGTGGGTCGAAGGTGCATACTCACATGCCTCATAGGTTACAGCATCAAGTGTCTCTATAATTAGCCCGTTCATCTTCCCTGTGTTAGTAAACCCGCTACACTGTACTTTGCCATCTTGCATAATCCACTGTATTACATTTGTTGTCACGCATGGACTTTGCATGAGGACGGTAGGGCAGGAAAACAAGCTGTTTACAGCAGGCTATTCCTCTCATCACTACGGCCTGTGTTATGTCTGCCTTGTAAATACAGTGCAGCGTCTCTCTTCAAAGCACTCATAATAAAGGAGCAACAGCTGGCTCTGTAATTCACACAGGACTTTCAAAGCCTGTATGGCAAACGCAGAAGCCAGCTTTTTCATTCTGAGGCAATTTAAGCTTTTACACCATGTTAACCCTATAACAACAGAAGCATCTAGAACAAGGGTTTTCAAATTGGGTGAACACACACAGGCCTTTTGAAGTAAATGCATCTTTAGTTTTCCAGGCAATGATGAGTTTCAGTAACAACTGATAATATATTTTAAAATATTTTATATTGTATTTGTATCTGTATCTGTAAATAGCTTTAAAAAAGTGCAATCATACTTGATTTTTGATTTTTTGAGGCTACGTTTAACATCACTAAACATCAGTAGGACTATCCAAATAAACAGAACATGCTTAACATTTGTAATCAGTGCCAAAACTACCCCTGATGACACCTGATGGCTGAAATCATGCCAAATGCGTTTCTGTGACTGCAAATCATCATGGTTCTTCTCAAAAAACTCAAATGGCTTGTTCACTAAATTTGTGTGCTTTGTCTCAATGTGACACTGAAATGTGCATGGTCTCAGGGCCCGTTTACACGAGAACGCTTACGGGTAAAAACGACAAAATATTTTATCGGAAGTGCCTTTCGTTTACACGGTGACGGCGTTTTTGGGGCCTAAAAACGCAAAAATCTGAAACCACCCTTCAGAGTGGAAAAGTTAAATACATAAATGCTGTAGCGTCTCCGTGTAAACTGCCCAAGACGCAAAACTGGTCAGATCTGCTCACGTCGCGTACGCGTTTACGTCACATAGATGCGGCAATACAAGAGTCATTTCAACAATTGTATAAATCGCACCCACACACGTCTACGGTCTTTTCTCTTCTTCCCGTACAAGTCTTTCTCACACTCTCACAGCCACAGACGCCAAGACAAGCGACTTCCGCATGAGGCACTTCAAATGTAAAACCCGATTGATTTTATATTTTGTAATTCACTGTAATCCTCCTGTAATGTAAATATTTTCAGTACAATATTCAAAAACATGTAAACAAAAATACAAGTCACTGAAATGTTTGGAGCGGAACTTAACAACTCATTTAAAACGCAACTAGAATATTTTATTTTGAAGTTTTACCTTTCTCTTTTCCGGTACAGTCGTGGTTAGAAATGTAACTTGATGCTGTTGTGATGTTTTTTTTGTGGTTTTTTTCAGTCCAGCGCCTCCCTTCGCTGGCTTTTGTGTCCACTTTTGCATCTTCGTATAAACGCGGATAAAAAAATTGAAGACGAGACACCACTTTTGCGTCTTCTGTTTTTGATATATATATATATTATATATATATATATATTATATATATATACCTTAAAGGGGAGGGACGCATTATGTAAACTCAACCTTTCATGAGCTGTTAATTGTATTATAACAGTACAGCCTCGTCATCATCTCACTCAGAATTGTATTGATTGATTTATGCACATTTCCGTAATCCTGTGTCCTGAAATTGAGGTTTGACTGTTAAGAAAATTTGTCTTCACATCTCCTCTATCTCTGCCCACTTTTCTGTACTCACTCTGGGTCAAGCAAGTAGGGTTGAAAATGTAGTCATTTCTCAATTCTCAACAAAATAAAGACACAAAATTTGCTGCTTGCTCCCTGTATGAAGAAGTGCACTAAGGGAGTGCAAAGTCACCCACCCTGTTAGACTCCAGCCAAATGAAGCTCATTGAGGCTAGAAGTTGAAGGCAAACTTTGGCCATGTTTTTTCAATAGAAAGTGAATTGGAGCCTGATTTGCCTGATCTGATCTTGCCCATGCTCACTTCCTATTTGGAACAACACCAACACCACCCAAGAACAGAAAGTCAATGGAGCTGTTTCTATGAAGCTGTTTTAGATCAATATTTCAGTTTACAATCAACAAAATGTGAAATCATAATCTATGTAAGTTACAGTTATTAATACTAAATTAAGTTATTAATACGCAATATCAGAAAAGAGCATGTCTTAAAATAAATTAAAAGATTAAAAGACACATTTTCTTCTTAAGGCTGGATTTAGCCAATTACCCAAGTTTCAGATTGATGTCAAAAACAGAGAAGAACATGCTGCCTCCGCTCAGAAAAGATCCAAGTTGTTTGGAAACTGGGAATTCTCCTAACCACTGAGCCAACCAAGTGTCGATTTTTTCACTGTGAAATCACCCAGATCTGTATACATAACTAGTTTATTTGTGTTTTGTGCAGGATTTTTTTTTTCCATCATTGTTAAACTTTCCTTTTTGCCTAGTCAAACAATTTCCAAACTTCCCTCACCGCAGACGCTTCCCCAGGCTTCAAAAGGGGAACCTCAATGAGAGGGATACACAACAGTGCAGTTTGGCATAGTATTTGTTCAACTAGTCATTGTCAGAGAAAGCACCTCAAGTGTCTGTGTGGCCCCTGTATCTCTGTGTAATGTGTGTGTGTATGACACCTGTATTTGAAGTATTTGAACCCCCTTTGCAAGTTCTCCCACTTAGAAATGATGGAGGGCTAAAATTTTCATCCTTGGTGCATGTCCACTGTGGGCGACAGAATAAAAAATAAAATAAAAAATAAGAAAATGATATTGTATGATTTTTTAAAGGTCCCATGGCATGAAATTTTCACTTTCTGAGGTTTTTGAACGTTAATGTGAGCTCCCCTACCCTGTTTAGGCCCCCCCCATGGCTAAAAGTTGCGAAATGTCTAAACTGAGCATTTGCGATCCTTTTCTGCGTTTGAATAAAACACAGCTCAAACGGGCGATTCTGGACAAGGCACCTTATTGACGTCAGATCGAAAAAAGAAATGCAAATGCAGTTCCACCATCGTCTGGATCTCCACCCCCTGTCTCTGGAAATCACGCCCAGAGAGTTTGGACTGCAGAGGAGCTACGCAATGCGAAATGCGTTTTTTAATTTGCCTGGAGGCACGTCCGAGTGTTTCTAGGCTCGGAAGTCCTTAACCCGACCCCCTGGACCTCTGAAACAGCAGTGGTTTAATTTTATTTTCTGTGAAAATGTGTTTTTTTCACTGAAATGGCTCTCCTTTCTGTCTTCGTGCTTCAAACGCGGAAGTTGGGAGACAGCGCAGAGCAGCACCCACCCGCTCCTCTAAGCCTATCTGTCCTTCTCATTTGCATTCAAGCCAAGAAGGCCCAGAATGAGTTGTTCAGAGAGTGAATTTGTGACCATGTCTGTGTAAATGTGTCTTTCTCATGCACTGAGTGTTGATTTTGAAGAAGGATTCATTTACAGTATTAGGGAACCATTAAGGCACCATATAAAAGCATCAAGAAGTACCATGTCATGGGACCTTTAACAATATTTTTGTAAATTACTGGGGCAGTAAGTATTTCAGCCCTTGCTTATCAGACAGATTTCTGACCCCCAAAGACCTGTTCTTCTGCTTTTAAATGGTCCAACTCCACTCTGCTCATGATTCTAAATTAGCACCGGTTTGAGGTGGTTAGCTTTCATAAAGACACCTGTGCACTCCACCATCCAATGCCAACATGGGTAAGGTCAAAGGTCAAAGAGTTGTCACAGGACACCAGAGACAACACTGTAGATCTTCATAAGGCTGGAAAAGGCTACGGGCAACCCAAAGCATGCACCATAGGTAAAATCCTCCAGCTGAGGTCCTGACCAAACTGAAGCAAGAAGATCATGGAGATGGTCCCTGGGCGCAGTAATGTGCCGCCCACTGCTCCTAATAACAGGATGGGTTAAATGCAGAGAAGAATTTCTCCTGTGTGAGATCAATAAAGTCACTTCTTCTTAATACACTGAGATGTCATGGTTTAAAATCATGCATCGTATGGAAGGTTCCACTGCTGGAGTCAGCCCATGTCCCAGCCCGCCTGAATTTTGCTAATAAGATAAGATAAGATAAGATAAGATAAGATAAGACTTTATTGATCTCACACAGGAGAAATTTACTTGCCACAGTAGCTCCAGTTTGAAAACAAGAAAGAAAAGTGCATGCAGGCAAGAATGGAATAAAGTATGTAATAATAAAAATAAGTAATAATAAGTAATAAGTAATAAGTAATAAGTAATAATAATAATAATAATAATAATAATAATAATAATAGTAATATATAATGACCATCTGAGTGATCCAGCAGAGTCATGGAAGAGTCATGTGGTCAGATGAGAGCAAAATAGAACTTTTTGGTCTTAACTCCATACGCCGTGTTTGGAGGAAGAGGAAGGATGAGTATCACCCCAAGAACACCATCCCGTGAAGCATGGGGGTGGGTCATGAGCGTCATGAGCGTCATGAGCGTCAGAGCGTCATGCTGTGGGGCTGTTTTTCTGCCCAGGATGACTGCACTGTATTAAGGAGAGGATGAACAGGGAAATGTATTATAAAATTTTGAATAAAAACCTCCTTCCCTCAGTCAAAGCGTTGAAGATGGGTCGTGGCTGGGTCTTTCAATATGACAATGACCTGAAGCACACAGCCAGGATAACCAAGGAGTGGCTCCGTAAAAACCATATCAAGGTTCTGGAGTGGCCTAACCAGTCTCCAAACCTAAACCCAATAGAAAATCTTTGGAGGGAGCTGAAACTCCATGCTGCTCAGCAACAGCCCCGTAACCTGACAGATCTAGAGAAGATCTGTGTGGAGGAGTGGGCCAAAGTCCTGCTGCCGTGTGTGAAAACCTGGTTTAGTCCAGTTTAAGACCTGTTTTAATCCATCTTTAGACCCGGGTTAGTCCAGTTTTAGACCTTAGTCTGTCTTTAGACCCGGTTTAGTCCAGTTTAAGACCTGTTTTAATCCAGCTTTAGACCCGGGTTAGTCCAGTTTAAGACCTGTTTTAATCCAGCTTTAGACCCGGGTTAGTGCAGTTTTAGACCCAGTTTAGTCCAGTTTAAGACCTGTTTTAATCCAGCTTTAGACCTGGGTTAGTGCAGTTTTAGACCCGGTTTAGTCCAATTTAAGACCTGTTTTAATCCAGCTTTAGACCCGGGTTAGTGCAGTTTTAGACCCGGTTTAGTCCAGTTTAACACCTGTTTTAATCCAGTTTTAGACCCGGGTTAGTCCAGTTTTAGACCTTAGTCCAGCTTTAGACCCGGTTTAGTCCAGTTTAATGTACTACTGTATGTGCAATGTGTGTGGCACCTTTATCCTTGTGTAATTTGTCAGTGTTGCATCTGTATCTCTGTGTAATCTTCCTTTTCTGTCCTCCGATTGGACACACCACAAACCTCTTCACGTCTAAGTGTCACTAGACTTGAATGATCAGTGCCGGTACATTATGTTGGCTGTTCAACTGTCTCATGCTTTTTATCTGCATTTTATCGATTTGTAAAACATTCTACAACAACCATTTAATACATATAATTCCAGTACATTGCCCTATATGTTAACACAATGTAAAATATCTGCAAAATATCTGACTTTGCAATAAATACCACACAGCAGGCATGTCCAAACTTTGTCCCAGTTCAGATAAGCTCGTTGTACATCACCTTATTGCCTTAAAGGTCCCATGGCATGAAATTTTCACTTTCTGAGGTTTTTGAACGTTAATGTGAGCTCCCCTACCCTGTTTAGGCCCCCCCCCCATGGTTAAAAGTTGCGAAATGTCTAAACTGAGCATTTGCGATCCTTTTCTGCGTTACAAAAAATTGGAGCTCAAACGGGCGATTTTGAACAAGGAAACTTATTGACGTCAGCTCGAAAAAAGAAATGCAAATGCAGTTCCACCCCCGTCTGTCTGTACTCAGCGTCTCTGTAAATCACGCCCAGAGAGATTGGACTGCGAATGCGCTAGGCAATGCGAAATGCATTTTTTATTTGCCTGGAGGCACGTCCGAGTGTTTCTAGGCTCGGAAGTCCTTTATCTGAGCCTCTGGACCTTTGAACAGCAGTGGTTTAATTTTATTTTCTGTGGAAATGTGTTTATTTTTCAATGGAACGCTTCAAATCTCTCCCCCCGTGCAAAAACACGGAAATGGATCAGCTGAGAGCTACAGCGGAGAGCGGAGAGTTTGGCCACGCCCCCACCCTCTACTATAGGCCAGCTCTTTTCTCCTCATTTGCATTCAAGCAACAACGCCCATTATGGAGTGTTCAGAGAGAGAAAAAATACTCTTTCTCATCTTATCTCTGTTTCTCATGCACTGAGTGTTGATTTTGAAGAAGGATTCATTTACAGTATTAGGGAACCATTAAGGAGCCATATAAAAGCATCAAGAAGTACCATGTCATGGGATCTTTAAGCAGTACTTTTTACAGCAAGTTTTTGAAAATCTACTTTGATAAAGCCAGTATCAAATAATTTGTGTGTTTTGTTGAGGATATAAGCCTGAATAAAGGTCTGATGGCTCAAAACTGTTGTATTTGAAACATGTAATGTGAAATAAATACACTGCCACCTCATATGTACTTTAAACACATTTTTATTAAGCAACACGCAAAATAACACTATCAACTGCTCAGTATATACTATAGAGCTGCCCGCAGTCTTGTTCAAATATCCACAAATATAAACAGGAATACTATAGTTTTCTGTAGACATTGATGCTCACAGTATTTACTTATTAGCCCATAAAATACACTGTACACCATAGATACATAATCATTATTAAGATGTAACAAATATTATAGTAAATATCTCCAAAGCTTTAATGGAACGGGGGCTGTGCAAAGTCTGCCTGCTCTGAATACAACTCAAGCTTGTAATAAGCTGTTTGTATCTACACATTTAACAAAGAAGAGACTTCAATCAAGATTCAGTTCACAATGTCCATTTGTGAGGATCATGCCCAGGAATAATAAAGTTAAAGGAAACACAGCAAAATACAAGAATCCCATGCTATTCACGTATGTTTACAAAGGTCTAAACTACAGGGTTAGCAGGTTTTAGACAGAATAACCCCAGAGGACACAAGGTCATTCGACTTTTAATAGCCGATACTGATTGTTTAGAATCCACAGAAATAGATGATAAGCTCTGCTGATATTAAAATGATGATATTTTAGGCCAATTACTCCATTTTGAATTCAGTACAAACTCATCCACAGCCTTGTTTTACTACTGAGAGCAGTAAAGTCACAGTGCTCTCTTCACACAAAAGTGCTCAAATAAAACTTTATTCTTATTTTTTTAGGCAATTGTTTGGCTGAAGCAAAATACAGGCCTGTGCTGGAGATACAAAGATGATACGCTATGCAAATAATATCAAATAATAAATAATATTGGCCCAATGTATCAGCCAACCAATATATAGGTCCATCTCCAAGTTATGGCTGTGCAGTAGATGAAATTTTAATTGAGATTCAGTCATTTCTAATGTTCTCAATGGAGAGGTCTACAGCAAATCCTGTCAGTAAAAACACACGGAGAGCAGAGTTCAGATGTTTGTGCTGAATGGCAGTGACATAATATCTGTAAAAAAAAAAAAAAAAAAATCACCATATTTTCCTTTTTTTTGGTTGCAATTAATCAGACCCTCCAGGAATTCGCGATGTTGCGATTTGCAACTTCAACGCAACTTCAGCCAATCCCCGCGAATTCAGGGCGGTGTTGCAATTTTTACCAATCACCGCAACTTTTCCGCAATTTTTACAATTTTTTTTACAATTTTGACCAATCATCGCCGACGTATTGAACGCCGACCAACTTCCTTCTGCCTTACTTCCGTGTGACAAAACGAAACTGCGGCCGTGTCCCAGTTCCCAGAGCGCACACCTCGGAGCGCGGCCCGAAGGGGGCTCAGGCTGCAGTCAAGGCGGTGCACACTTGCTCAGCCCTGACTGCAGTCCGCGGACCGCTTAACAACCGTGTTAACTGCGCATGGGACAAAAAAGAAGTGGGACAGCAGTCGTCGCGCCGGTGTGACGCACATGCCCTTCGGGCCACGCTCCGAGCCGCGCGCCCTGGGAATTGGGACACGGCTTCTAATGGCAAAGAAACATGTCTGCGGCCATTTACACACTAAAATAACAGTAAAAGACCGGGCGAAACAGTTCCCCTCCTAGTAGTAATTTATTTTCGATGTTGGTAAGGTTGTTTTAGGACCATATCTGTGATCTCTGTGTCCTTGTATTATTCTTTGTCAGTAATACTGTAACTCAGTATTCAAAATATTACTCAATTTTAATTACCAAAAGTGAAAACCGCAACTATTTATCGCAACTTTCACTTCCTCCCGCAACAAAATCGCAACAAAAACCTTAAAAGCACCGCAACTTTCATCACAACTTTTTGGAAAAGCTCCCGCAAATTCAGGCAGTTTAGCCCGCAACAATCACAAAAAATGCCCGTGAAATCCTGGGGGGTCTGATTAATCTTTCAGCCATATTCAAGCCTTCTTCAGAAGTTTCACAACAGCCCTTGTAACGTGCAGCTGAAACATGTCAACAGGGTAACAACATCTCCCAACATAATGTCTTTAAAACAAAAGAAAGTTTGTGAAAAGACAAAAGAAAAAAACTCCTATTTTCCCATTGTTGAATAACCATTGTACATGAATACTCCATTTTGTGTGATGTCTGATAAATCATGTTACTGTCTTACATCACAGACGTGGAGTTTGGCCCGAAAAGCCAAACCAAATGTTTAAAGTTTCCAGAGGAGGACGTCACCCCTAATTTTGTCAATTATCCAAACATGAAACATCTGTCTCCATTCACCGCAGTAGTTTAGGACTCACATCACACATTTCTACTACATTGAAGAAATATCCATGCATAAAGGTTGTCATGTATTTGACACAATATTTGCTAAATGGGGCTAAAACGACAGCTGAAAGCACTGAAGTTTATTTAAGTTTAGCAAATTATTTTCAAAATGATGTGTGCTAGGACAGAATTATTATTATTATATTGCAAATGAGTGATACTATGAATAGTTCTGCAGCTATTCTTAAATTTCCATCGTGAACTGAATCTTGATTTGAAAAATGTATTGCAAATGTCAATGCAATAGATTATAATAGTCAGAAAAATCACAAGTTAAATGTTACAAAATCATACAGCCCTAAAGCGTGCCCTCAGCAAAGTGAAGACCGAAGGTAAATTGTGTTGAAATGGAGTTGAAATCCTATTTAATAATGTAATATTGTTTATTATGCATTAGGTGTATTTGACAATGCGAAAAGTCCACTCAAGTAAAGGTGTCTACTGTATGCTATTTGTGAGTGATCAGTCTCATAAACGTCTATATTTTAAACACTCTTATTTTTCCATTAGCACCTAATATTTTGAGCATTTGTGCTTTCTGAATGTTAAAGAGGGGGTGCTTTACTTCTTTGGGGTATTATTATTATGTGCTAACACATATTTAGATCACCATGTTACCTTTTATTGCTTTGAAAATGCTATATTCGACATAGCATAAACGACATATGAACATGTTTTAGAAGTTTCACTTCTCTCCTTTTGCTCCCCACGCTAAGTCGCTCCCCCTTCAGACCAATATCACAACACAATCAATGGGCATCCCGATAATGAAACTACTGCACGTCACATCAGGTTTGTCAAGTCGCTTGAATCATCTTGTATGTACCATGTTCTTGTATATTTATGGAGAATTGTCATATGGGAGCATGTGTGACTTGTGGTCAGAGCTTTAGACAGAATCTTACTGACATTACTAAAACCTCTTCAGGCATGTTTTTGATGTCGGAACAACATTATAACATGGTAGAAAGCAAAAAAGAAAAAAAAAAAGATTTTGCATAATAACCCCTCTTTAAAGGAAAAGTAATGTGTTTTACCATCTGAGCCTTATTTCGGTAATAAAACAAGTTGTTTTACTCACCCATAGCACTTTGGTGTCATATGGAGCACCTCCGGAGATGTTTTAGATTTGCGATCTCCATCATGTGAGTTCTCGGGGCACTTGTTTGCGGTCTCCAAATAACACAAACTTTAGCACTTTTCAAATCATAGAAGCTCGATGTCTTATCCTACGATTTCGTGTGGTCAAAAGTGGCCTGTAATCCGAGATTTAGCCATAGTTTCGAGTAGATGAGGAGGCCAGTGCGCATGTGCGGACTGTACTCTCAGCTCCCGGGACCCAAACATGAAACGCAAAGCTGTAAACTATGGATAAATCTCAGATTACAGGCCACTTTTGCTTCAAACGAAATCGTAGACTAAGACATTGAGCTTCTATGATTTGAAAAGTGCTAAAGTTTGTGTTATTTGGAGCATATTACATGCTCGGGGAATATATTATATGCCCCGAGCTATGGCTAGAAGTCGCGCTAGGCTAACTGCAAATCTAAAACATCTCTGGAAGTGCTCCATATGACACCAAAGTGCTATGGGTGAGTAAAACAACTTGTTTTATTACCGAAATAAGGCTCAAACTGTAAAAAAACGTTACTTTTCCTTTAACTAAATGTTAATATGAGACAATAAATTTGATACACCTCTAAGTGAAAACATTTTTTACACAAATTCTGACAACACAAAATAGTTTTGAAAGCTCCCAAAATGAGGGGAGCAGTGGTACAGAGAATCAAGCACTGATTCATAAATAGTGAAGTACAAACTGCTGACGAATGTACCAAAGTGTAGTAAAGTAAAAGTTGATTTTGCTGTGCTATTTATTGCGTTCACGGTGAGTTTATGCATGTCCTGGTTTAATGTAGACTTAGTTTGGTCCTGTTCTAGTCCTGGTTAAGTCCTTGTCCAAACTTGTCAGCTCCATTTAGATGTGAGGTGTGTGAAAGTGTGAATGCACCCTTAAATAAAGTATGTTAATGTGAATATAGTCATGTGCATTAATTCCCTGAACGTTTCCTACTTTTGCTTTAAAGGTGCACTATGTCACTTTCTGCTAGAGGATTCACCGCCTCCAAGGAAACAGTATTGTTATCTACCCCGCTCACAGCAAGAATGCATGTTTTTCAAGCTATTTTGAGCAATAATAGCATCCATAATGAAATCATTGCTATAGATATGCTTATGGTCATACTGTGGAATATTCCAGTGAAAAAGAGCATGTGAAAGATGTTGGAATTTTTTGTTGATTAGTTTACAATTTATACATGATTAGGTTCATATTTAGATTAATAGACATGGCTGCTGTGTCTGTTAATAGTTTCAGACATGACTCTTGTTTTGTGGTGTAACATTGTTATTTAAGAGGTGCATCTGAGTCTATTTTTTGCTTTGAACATCACTTCAGTTTCACTGCCGCGGGTTAGGAGCTGGGGAGCTGTTGTAAGCCTGTGTGATTATTTGTGGCATCTTCTATGCCTAAAGAACTGCTGCAACTAGGGCTGTAGTCGTCGTACTGCTGGTCGACCGGCAGTGTGTGGCAAAAAACAAGGCAAAACTATTATGTATCTGACCCAAATTGGACTCACTAGACTATACCTGCACAGGAGTGTGTGTGCAAAAACTACTATTTATGCAAAACTAGGGAACATCAGACAGACTGAACTTGTGAATTATGAGTTTAATCTGCCTTTTTACGTACCAAATATTCAGCTAAGTCACCAATTAACTTCTTCTTTCTGCTTTTGTCTCATATAAATCCTTATAAACTGACGGTGCTACCTAATATCCAAAATGCCGTTGTTTAAAGTCCAAAAAAGCACATTTAAAACGCAAGATTCAGCGACATCCTTTAATAACTTAGCAGTTTGTAAAGTTTGAGCTCAAAGAAGTACAAAGAAGTGGACTAAGGGAGTGTGATGTCATCCATAGCATTCGGCTCCAGTCAAATGAAGCTCACCGAGGCTTGCAGTTACAGGGGTGAATCTGGAGCCGAGTTACATACAAGATTTAGAGACAAAATAGCTAAAAAAATCCCCACTAGGATCATGTAGAGCGAGTTAATGAGCATTTTAAGACCAAAATGAGGAGTCTGACAGCAGCAGTTACGAAGAGAAGAGCAATGATTTTAAATACAAAGTGAATTGGAGCCAGAGATGATGGGGCCAGAAGCACGCCCATGTTCACTTCCTATTTTGAACATGGCAACTAGCAGGTTACCTATGTCTATTTATGGATGATCTCCAGTTTGGTCGACTAATACACCATTGCCCGCTTAATCAACTAAACGACTACAGGACTACAGCCCTAATGGAGACGATCAAGTGGTGGACCCTACACCAGAAAAGTTACACAGCGCACCTTTAAATTCCATAACACCAGCATTACCGGTTCTTTTCAGAACCTGATGTAGTCATTCTTGAGGCGGCTGAGCCTGGTGCCGTGGCTGCGGATGATGAGGGAGAGCAGGTCGTGTTTGTCCCTCAGGCCCAGGGAGACGTCCAGTGTCTCCTTGAGGACGTCCCGCGTGTGCACCACCATCTGCAAGAAGTCCTCACTGAGCCGCTGCTCCTCCTTCAGCTCCCCCTCCTGACTCTGCTTGAACTTCACTTCCAGCTCCAGCAGTGACTTCTCCGAGCTGCTGAAGGCCTCAGTGATCTGTGTGGTCTCCCGCCGCAGGTACTTGCCTATAGGATGAGGAGATTTCAGAAGGTTAAAAGGGTCTACACAAGCAATCTGTGGACAAACTAAGAATGGAATACTCTAGGTCTGAACAGTAGGTATAGAGCTCTGCACTGAATGCCAAAACATTATTAGTAAAATCTCACATGTTTGTTGTCAGTGTACAAAACATGCATTATCTAAAATCATATTAGAAAAACTGACAATAATAAACAATATTACATTGTCTAAGCTAGAACTACACTTGACCATGTTAAGCATTCTCCCTTCTGAGTCACTTTATTGTAGTGATATTATATATTTAACTGCTGTTTGTCCACTGCTCAGAATCAAAGACATTTATCGTGCAGCGTTCCTGTGCCTTTTAACCTTACAGTGTTGTGTTTTTTAGTTGATTCTACTTACTTATTATTATTATTTATCTTAATTTTGATGCATGCTCATATTTTCCAACTGTTTCTGAAACTTGCGTTGTGACACTGCAATTTCCCCATTGTGGGACAAATAAAGGATTATCTTATCTTCACAGCAGCAAGGTTGAAGGTTCAATTCCCAGACCACGCTAAGTGTTCTATGTAGAGTTATAGTATAGCATGCATCTCCCTACGTCTGAGTGTGTTACAGACAAAGATCCAGACTCATGATCTGGAGATAAGTCGTCTATGGAAGTGGTCTAAGGATGAACAAGTCAAATAATCCTTTGAGAATAGGTGTGCAGATACAAAAAGAAAGAAAGTAAGAAAGAAAGTACTTGTGAACTAGTCTACTAATCAAAATGCACACTAATCGTCAACCAAATCATAATGCAGGATTTAACTTGTGCTAAACTAGGTGTAAAATGTGCATAAATATGATGGGCATTCTTTGAGCTTTGTATAAAGAAGTGGACTAAGGGAGTGTGATGTCATCCGTAGCATTCGGCTCCAGTCAAATGAAGCTCACTGAGGCTTACAGTTAAAGAAGAATTAACGTTTTTTACAATCTGAGCCTTATTTCGGTAATAAAACAAGTTGTTTTACTCACCCACAGCACTTTGGTGTCATATGGAGCACTTCCAGAGATGTTTTAGATTAGCGATAGCCGTAGCGCTAATATATGCCCCGAGCATGTAATATATGCCCCGAGCGGTCTCCAAATAACACAAACTTTAGCACTTTTCAAATCATACAAGCTTGATGTCTTAGTCTACGGTTTCCTTTGAGAAAAAAGTGGCCTGTAATCCAAGATTTATCCATAGTTTACAGCTTTGCGTTTCATGTTTGGGTCCCAGGAGCTGAGAGTGAAATAAACTATGACTCTGCACATGCGCATTGGCGTCCTCATCTACTCGAAACTATGGATAAATCTCGGATTACAGGCCACTTTTGACACAAACAAAAGCGTAGACTAAGACATCGAGCTTCTATGATTTGAAAAGTGCTAAAGTTTGTGTTATTTGGAGACCACAAACATGTGCCCCGAGAACTCAAATTACGGAGGAAGTGCTCCATATGACACCAAAGTGCTATGGGTGAGTAAAACAACTTGTTTTATTACCGAAATAAGGCTCAGATTGTAAAAAACGTTAATTCTCCTTTGCTTAGTTCCATACAAGGAATAGGAATTGATTTACAAAATAGCAATATAAAAACACCAGGAGCATGTAGCATGACAAGTCTGACAGCAGAAGTTACAGAGAGAGGAGCAATGTTTTTTCAATACAAAGTGAATTGGAGTCGATGGGGCCTATTTTGAACGTGGGAACTAGCGGATTAGCTATGTTAATTTATATATAAAGTCTATGGTTGAGCTCCATTTTAGATGACTAATATACCATACACCAGGATTTAAAGGAAAAGTAACGTTTTTTTACAATCTGAGCCTTCTTTCGGCAATAAAACAAGTAGTTTTACTCACCCATAGCAGTTTGGTGTCAATTGGAGCAGTATCGCAGAAGTTATGTTGTAGCCGTTCTGTTCTACTAATGATCCCGTATCTGTTAACATGGTGCTCGGGGCATTACTTTGCGGTGTCCAAATAACACAAACTTTAGCACTTTTCAAATCACAGAAGATCGCTGTGTCAGGGTAGACTTTTAGTGGATTCCAAAACGGCCTGAAACCCGATATCCAGCTATAGTTTCATTTGATGACGTCATCAGAGAGGACAGTGCGCATGCGTGAACTCAGCTGTTTTGTAAACACCGCTAGTCCGAAAGAAGCTAACACCGCTCTGAACTTTACTTTTCTGTTGCGATATCGGGTTTCAGGCCGTTTTGGAATCCACTAAAAGTCTACCCTGACACAGGGATCTTCTGTGATTTCAAAAGTGCTAAAGTTTGTGTTATTTGGAGACCGCAAATCAGTGCCCCGAGCACTCACGCTAACGGATACGGGATCATTAGTAGAACAGAACGGCTCAACATAAGTTCTGCGATAACACTCCAATTGACACCAAACTGCTATGGTTGAGTAAAACTAGTTTGTTTTATTGCCGAAAGAAGGCTCAGATTGTAAAAAAACGTTAATTTTCCTTTAATAAACTTTGTGGAGTTGACAAAGTGAATTTCTCCTTTTATCTTAAACCAGGTGTAAAATGTGCACAAATATGATGGGCATTCTTTGTGCTATTTTAGGAGTTTTTGTTGCTACAAAAAAGGATTATATAGGGAGGATTGTAACACAGGTATATGGTTTGTTTGGCTCTACTTGCCATAGCTGTCCTCCCCATCCAGGTCGAACGAGATGCTCTTCCCGATCCCCTCTATGACCCGGGCCGAGTCCTCTATCTGCCGCTTTATGATGGTGAAGTCGTCCCGTATCACCGAGTCCCGGTCTTCGTCTACTCCGCATTTCCGATCTTCCGTCATTTTGAAAAGCATTTGACATTTTTCCGGGTCATCGTTCTCCTCATAGTCGCCGTCGGGCACGAAGTAGTGATGGAACGTGCCGTTGGACATCTCCGGCTGTAGCGGTCCGCGGTAGTACGCTCCGCACATGGGCAGTGACAACATTCCCACGCAGAACAGCAAGTGAAAAAACGCCATGGTGTCCTCTCGTTCTCTTTAAACGCAAAACACGTTCGGCTGCCTTAAAAAAACAGTCGCGTCGTTCCCGTTTTTTAACACCCAAACGCACTATTTTATTCTAGCGTGGCGGAGTGACATTTCAGAAACTTTTCAAATAGTGCACGCGCCACGCACAGGAAACAAAACTTTGCCAACTTGCTCGCGGTAAATATAAAAATGTCGTGTTTAATCCTTTTGTTTTCCGTTTAGTAGCGCCAACGAAGCATCCTCAAGGTGAAAGAAAACAAACAAACAACTGAAACAGACCCTTGGCGTAGTCCTCTCTCGGTGTCTCCGTAAGAACATCTGGAAGAGTCGAGCGGCGCGCTGGAGTTTTGGCTAATAATAACGCCGCGGCTGCCTCCTCTTCTCGGGTTACAGCTCTGAGCTCTCTCTCCGTCACTGAGGGCTCCATTGAGCAGAGGAACAGTCTTAGCAGGCTGTCCAGAGCCCGGTGTCAAAGGTCCAGAGGCGGGGAGAAAGGCAGAGGAGCAGAGGGTAATTCCAATTATGGACACTAGTACATTGCTCAGGATGTTCAGGTGCTGCTGGAAGGTGGCACCAGCACATATAGGGTGACCACCGGCATGAAACAGGAAAGGAGGACACTTGTGTCCAAAAAGGAGGACAAAGGCCCTAAAGTGAGTTTTTTTGGTTTTCCCTCTGGGAAGGGGAACGGTCAAGAAAGACAACTTATGAATAATGTATGCAGTCAACATATATTTATTAACATGGAACACCCATCAAAAAGAAAAATGTGGCAAATTATGGTCAAGATGATATGAACAAAAAAAATATCACTAATTCACTGAAAAAACAGTCTGATGCCATGGCAAAGAAGAAAGAAATGCAGAACTAGTAGTTCTGCATTTCACTTTTAAGAGGTAAGATCTCGCTACCTGGATTTGTGTAATCCTCACAAAATCCCCAAATATTATTTGCAATTATGAAAGCCATAATGTAAATATTGTAACGTATTTTAACTGTCTGCATTGAGAGGAAACGTAAGCGAAACCTGTTACGCACGGCACTAAAGAAAACTAAATTTTAAGGGACAGTAATAAGGCGATGAAGATGGAAGAAGGAGCCAAGTTGCACCTCAAAGAGTGGCTGATAGCGCAGATAGAGAGCGGACAATACGAGGGGCTGACGGGCTGTATCAGCTGTGCGCGGCGCGCATCGCGAATGTTTGCATACGACACAACATCGCAGAGTAGCAAGTGTAAATAATGGGTGGGGATTTTTGTGACGATTTATGCAATGGTGACCGACGAGGGTCCCAAAGGAGGACAAAATGTAAAAAAGGAGGACACGTGACAGACGGCCGGACAGACAGCTCTAAAACCGGACTGTCCGGACGAATGGTCACCCTAAGCACATACCGTCTAGGGCAGGGGTCGGCAACCTTTACCACTCAAAGAGCCATTTGGACCCGTTTCACGTAGTAAAGAAAACACTGGGAGCCACAAAACCCTTTTGAAATTTAAAATGAAATAACACTAATACTCTAAATAATACTGAACTCTCAATAATACTGCACTAAACTACTTTTCATTATGCATAATATGTTTACTGCTGCTGCTCTGTATGAATGTATCATGTTTGTCACTAATAATAATAATAATAATAATACATTTTATTTATAAAGCGCTTTTCAAGACACTCAAAGACGCTGAACAAGAGGTAAAATCAGTAATAAAACAAGTAACAAAACAATAAACAATCAGAAAAACATTAAACATTAAGAAACATTAAAAGCAGTTTTAAAAAGGTGAGTCTTGAGCAATTTTTTGAAGGTGGGGAGGTCAGAGCAGTCACGGAGAGGTTGTGGGAGTGAGTTCCAGAGGGTGGGGGCAGCAATGGAGAAGGCTCTGTCACCCCAGGTTCGGAGCTTGGTCCTGTAGGGGAGGGACAGGAGGTTGGTGTTGGAGGAACGGAGGGGAGCGGGATGGGGTGTGGCGGTGCAGAACGTCAGAGAGGTATGATGGGGCCAGGTTATGGAGGGCTTTGTAGGTCATGAGGAGGACTTTGAATTGGATACGCTGAGGGATGGGGAGCCAGTGGAGGTTTTGGAGGACAGGAGTGATGTGGTCTCGGGAGCGGGTGTGGGTGAGGAGGCGGGCAGCAGAGTTTTGAATGTATTGGAGTTTGTTGAGAGTTTTGGAGGGTAGACCATAGAAAAGGCTATTGCAGTAGTCAATTCGAGAGGTGATGAATGCATGAATGAGTGTTTCGGCAGCAGAGAAAGAAAGGGATGGGCGGAGTCGTGCAATGTTTTTGAGATGAAAGAAAGCAGTCCGGGTTATGTAGTTTATGTGTTGTTGGTATGAGAGTGTGGTGTCAAAAAGAATGCCAAGGTTTCGGATGAGTGGGGATGGAGTGAGGGTTGTGTTGTCTATGGTCAGGCTGAAGTCTTGAGTGGATTTGGTGATGTTTTTGGGGCCAATAATGATTAAGTCAGTTTTGTCACAGTTTAGTTGTAGGAAATTGTGTTGCATCCAAGTTTTGATTTCAGAGAGGCAGTGGGTGAGGGAAGAGTGAGTTGTGGAGTTGATGGATTTGGTGGTTATGTAAAGTTGAATATCGTCAGCGTAGCAGTGGAAATGGAGGCTGTGGCGGCGAATGATGCTACCAAGGGGGAGGAGGTAGAGGATGAACAGGAGGGGACCAAGCACCGAACCTTGGGGGACGCCTTGCAGTAGGGGAGCAGTGGCGGAGGAGCAGTTGTTGATGTGGATGAATTGTTGACGGTTGGTGAGGTAGGAGTTGATCCAGGATAGTGCTGAGCCGGTGATGTTGAAATGGTTCTTGAGACGGGAGAGGAGGATGGAGTGGCTGATAGTGTCAAATGCTGCTGTAAGGTCCAGGAGGATGAGGATACTGAATTGGCCGGAGTCAGAGGAGAGGAGGAGATCGTTGGTGACTTTGAGAAGGGCTGTTTCTGTACTGTGTTGTGGACGGAAACCAGACTGGAATGGTTCAAATAGGCTATTGGATTTAAGATGGGCTTTGAGTTGGGTGGCTATGACTTGTTCCAGGATTTTGGACAGATATGGAAGGTTTGAAATGGGGCGGAAATTTGCAAAGTTGTCGGGGTCAAGGCCGGGTTTTTTAGGATAGGGGTGATGGCAGCCAGCTTGAGAGACTGCGGGACAGAACCAGTGGTAAGTGAGGAGTTGATGATTGTTGTTATTAGAGGAGAGATGATTGGAAGGCAGTCTTTGATGAGTGCAGAGGGGATGGGGTCGAGTGAACAGGTGGGGGTTTTCATGGTGGAAAGAAGTTTGGAAAGTTCATCTGGACAGATAGAGGAGAAATGGGAAAGTTGTGGAGTCGAGTTTGGGGGAGGGGAATCAGAAGGGAGGGCTGGAGAGAGAGTGAGGGAGCTATAGATTGTGTCAATTTTGGATTTGAAATATGATAGGAAAGTGTTGCATTTGTCTACTGTAAAAGATGAAGAGGTGTTGTCACTGGGTTTGAGGAGTGTGTTTATTGTGGAGAACAGAGCTTTGGGGTTATTGGAACCAGAGTGAATGAGGTTGGAATAGAAATTTGACCGGGCTGCATTGAGGGCATCTTTATATTGACGGAGGTGATCTGTGTAGGCTTGGAGATGGATGGTTAGACCAGATTTTCTAAGCAGTCTCTCAAGCTGGCGCTTTCGGGATTTCATTTTATGAAGTTCAGGAGTGTACCAGGGTGCTGTGTGGGTGAAAGAAACAGATTTAGTTATTACGGGAGCAAGTTGGTCAAGGCAGAAGGAAAGTGTGTTATTGTAGTAATTAACAAGTTCAGAGGAGTCATCAGACTGGGGGGAGGGCAGCTGGACAGTTTTGTGGCAAGGGACTTTGAAAGAGCAGAAGGGGAGAGGGATTTGAGGTTCCGGAATGAGATTGTACGTTTGGTTTTTGGGATGGGAAGAGGCAGGTCAATGTCTAGGGTGATAGCCAGGTGGTCAGATATATGAAGGTTATGGCTGGTGAGATTTGGGATTTTGACACAGGTAGTACAGACCAGGTCCAGGATATGACCACGGGTATGGGTGGGGAAATTGACATGTTGGTTTATGTTAAAGCATTTTAAGAGGTCCAAAAAATCAGCTGCGGGTTTTGAGTCAGGGTTGTCGATGTGGAGGTTGAAGTCACCAAGGATGAGGAGGGAAGGTGAGATTGCAGAGAGCTGGGTGAGAAAGTCTGTGAAATCAGAAAGGAAAGAGGGGTTGGGCTTGGGGGGGCGATAAATGACAGCAGTGACCAAGGGAGTAGGACCAGACAGTTTAAAAACAGTGTGTTCAAATGAATTACTTTGTAGGGATGTGATGGGAGTGATTTTAATTTTAATGCGCAGGTAACAGTAGTTTACCTCACTGTAAACTACTGTTACCTGCGCAATAATCTGTGCAATTACCTATGTGCAATATTTATACTATACTAGGGGTGTGCAAAATAATCGTCATGACAATGCATCGCGATACTAACTTTCACAATGTACTGCATCGATTCTTGATGCCAAAAATCGATTATTAATTAATTAATAATTTAATATTTAATTATTTAATATTAATAAATAAATAAATTATTAGTTTATTTTTTTTTATAAATCCTATGCACTTTTTTCTTTGTGAAAGGGTATTGTTTGTTATGATGTAGCTACCTCCAAAATGGCAAATGTTTGAACATAATTTTTTGTTTTAGAAAAAATTCTATGCACTTTTTTTGTTATTGGTTTGGTTTATTTGTTTTTGTTATTCAATAAATTCAGTTATGAATTGAGTTGCTCAGAGTTATGTATCAATTGAAGACACTACCCAGATACACAGCCACTGATATTTAAGTTATCCTCTTTTTTTTGGTACATTTTCACTGAAGTATGTCGAATATATTGCAATGCATCGCAATAATTCAAGTATCATGATGCATCGTGATAGTATCGCACCGTGGCATATGAATCGTGATTCGAATTGAATCGTGACTTCTTTGCCAATACCCACCCCTATACTATGCGCAATACGAAATCCACATGCAACACTTAGCCTATACTACACCATATTATGTGCAATCTGTGAAATACTCTACTTACACCTTATTTGGTCTTTGATTTAATTCTACCTGCACCTTTTTACATTTTATTATTTATTACATTTTATTACATATTTTATTATATTGTTTACTTCTTCCCCTGCACTTTTGCAGCACTTTTTACCATGTACTATTATTAATAATAATAATAATAATAATTCATTGCATTTTATATAGCGCCTTTCATGACACCCAAAGCGCTTTACAGTTCATTGTTCATTCACTCCACACTTGGTGGTGGTAAGCTACTTTCTGTAGCCACAGCTGCCCTGGGGCAGACTGACGGAAGTGAGGCTGCCAATCTGCGCCATCGGCCCCTCCGACCACCTCCAACACTCATGCACACTCCACTTTCATACTAGGCAAATGTGGGTAAAGTGTCTTGCCTAAGGACACAGCGACAGTTTTTTGCAACTAGCGCCCCAATTATTGCATGTTATTAGTACTTCTGACTATCTTAGCGAGTCAACGGTTCTTCTGATCCTAAGCATTTCATTGCATTGTTGACCCTGTGTTGATTCTGCATATGACAAATAAACAATCTTGATCTTGATCACTTCATATAACGTCTTTTTTTGCCTTTGTGCCATAGAATTACATTTTGAAAATGAATGAACTAAAATAAAATACATTTTAATTAAATACAGTGGTCCCTCGCTATATCGTGGTTCACTTTTCGTGGCCTCGCTGTTTCGCAGATTTTTTTTATTCCAATTTTTTTTATAGTGTATCAACGTGCATTTCTGCGTCCTGATTGGCTAAGGGACTGTAGACCTTTGCTGATTCGTCAGTCATTCTCCTCTGTGTCTCCTGTACAGGATGCGTTCAGTTTGCCAGATTTATATAAAATGTTCGATTGCACTGTGACTCTGAAGTGCTGTATGTTTGCAAGTTTTCTCCCCGACAAAACCCGCCACAGCGAAGCGGTCATCACAACTGTGAAATACACACGAAATACACTTTGGTTTCATTCTCTAATACTGTGCTTTTTTGTTGAAAATCTACGAAGGTTTGAGTGTTTAAACAAGAGAGAAATGTGAGAAAATGTTAATTCCAATTTGAGAAAAGTGTAGAATGTGTGTGGTGAGGCGTTTTTACAGCCTTAAAACATGGAGAATAATTGTAAAATATAAAGCTGACGACTTTGCAGGTTTCGCTTGTCGTGGGTTATTTTTAGAACGTAACCCTCGTGATAAACGAGGGACCGCTGTACTGAGGGATCAAAGAGCTGCATGTGGCTCCAGAACCGCGGGTTGCCGACCCCTGTTCCCGGGTTAGGCTACTTTATGAACAGAAAAATGTGCAATAATAAATTGACATGCGCTGGCAGACTAACCACAAGAGTACAACATGTGTTAGCCTACTGTGGTGTAAATAAATCAGCAGATAGGAGCTTCAAATTTGGACTTTCTGTAGGTTAAAGCAGTGATTCATCCTCAAAGTGCACCCTTTTGCACCCCTGTAGACCTGGTAAAAGGTTGTGTGGCATGTTATTAATTACCAAATCACACCATTTTGAAATTGTGAATATTGTCCAAACCATGTCTGTTTGCTTGTTTGTTTGTATTTGGTTATTTAATATTTTTCTAGTGTCAGATATTTGCTCAGGACACTCCAAAACGGTAAATTATTTCAGCAAGTACCTGGTACACCTGGAAAACCTCTATCATGGGGCTAGTATTATACACAGGCTGTCATCAGGGCAGTGCATTTCTATACTAACAGTCGACACCAGACACCAAACATTTTTCACTGGAGGCAGCACATAGAAACATATTTGAAGCAGCAGGCCACAGATCAGTGTTTAGTACCACGGATTATTTAGATGGGTGAATTTAACACAATTTTGGCAGATCTACCATACCTTGAATAAGGCTTAGAGCAGTAAGTTGAGGTCTGTATCAATACATTGTGATGTTATTGAGGATATATTTGTAGAAATACTTAAATTTGCAGTTAAAATTGCCATTTGGGCCAATTCAGCAGGAAGCTTGAGGGCCAACCAAAATTAGTCTGAGGGCCACACATAGTCTGCACACCCATTGTTGATAAAATGTTTCAAACATGTCAAACTTAAAGAAGAATTAATGTTTTTTTTAACAATCTGAGCCTTATTTCGGTAATAAAGTTGTTTTACTCACCCACAGCACTTTGGTGTCATATGGAGCACTTCCGGAGATGTTTTAGATTTGCGATCTCCGTAATTTGAGTTCTCGGGGCAAATGTTTGCGGTCTCCAAATATCACAAACTTTAAAGGGACAGTGTGTAAGATTTTTACCCGTTAATTACCGAAATTGAAGATACCCATTCAAAAATACATTGTTTTCCAAGCCTTTTCACTTCCATCATGAAATCAAAGTATTCTGTTGGACTTAGATATACCTGCATAAAAGGGGGATCTTCCCCATGCAGAGGCAGCCATTTTGAATACGAGAGCCGCAGAAGGACATTTGGGCTCCGCCTTCGGTAAGGCTCGTGGTTTTGGGTAAACAACGACACGCATGCTGCGGATCTAACACGTGTTTTGGACTAAATTGTTGTACTGGATTTTATTCGCTGGATCCTTACGGACAGATTTCAGACCAAGCTTATGGTGAAATACAGTTTGATCTGTCCAGAGCCTTCAAAGGTAAGCTAAGTAACAAACCTTGTTTTGTGCTTTTCCGTATTAAAGCCCCATGTGCTCGGGGAGTGATTGTTGTCCCGGGAAATGAATTGCATAGTCAAAAAGAGGAGACTGTAAGGTTTCATTTGATGTGTAGATTGTCATGGTACACGATCGGGAATGTGTGTTTTCATGCGAAAAGAAAAACGGGACCACGTTTTATTTATACCGTAGTTGTCGGCGAGAGCTCACACAGCGCCGGGTGCGCGCTGGTACGCGAGCTGTCCGCGTTACGGCGCGCCCGGGTGACCCTCGAGGTCTGCCGTAGCCAAAAGAGGAAGTGCATGGTACCTACACCACCTATGTGCCACGAATCCTACACACTGTACCTTTAACACTTTTCAAATCATAGAAACTCAATGTCTTAGTCTACGCTTTCGTTTGAGTCAAAAGTGGCCTGTAATCCGAGATTTATCCATAGTTTCGAGTAGATGAGGACGCCAGTGCGCATGTGCGGAGTCACAGCTTATTTCACTCTCAGCTCTTGGGACCCAAACATGAAACGCAAAGCTGTAAATTATGGATAAATCTCGGATTACAGGCCACTTTTGACTCAAACGAAAGTGTAGACTAAGACATTGCGCTTATATGATTTGAAAAGTGCTAAAGTTTGTGTTATTTGGAGACCGCTCGGGGCATATATTATATGGTCGGGGCATATAATATATGCCCTCGCGTTATATGAACTTATATGAACTATATATAAACTCGTGTTACGGATATAAACATCTCTGGAAGTGCTCCATATGACACCAAAGTGCTATGGGTGAGTAAAACAACTTGTTTTATTACCGAAATAAGGCTCAGATTGTAAAAAACGTTAATTCTCCTTTAACCCTTGATTACTTCTGGTTTAGTCCTGATTCATCCCCCTTTTGTCTTGGTTTTCTTAATGTTTTTTTTTTAATTTTTTTACATTTAGTCTACTGTGAAAATAGAGGTACAGATTTACGCCGACATAATCAAGTATATTTGGCTTCATTTAATTAGACAGTGGCTCCTTTTTGTCAAACATGTAGAGTCCTGTCTGTGTAAGTGTTGCAGACTTCCTGTGTCCACCTGCTTGGGGCCGCTATAAAGTGCAGGCTGTGTGCTGTGGAGACTCTGTAGCTTCTCTTGTGTCTCAAATGACAGCTCAGTTCAAAGAGCTTCAAAGAGCCGCTCTAATTAACACTCAGGGGGATGGGGGCTCGTCATCTGTCTGCACTCCGCACTTCTCTCACACACAACAACTGTATTCATGTTTTACCTGTAGGGATTTAGCCTAGTACACATAGGGTTGGCC
Source organism: Paratrypauchen microcephalus (assembly GCA_036785185.1). NCBI lineage: Eukaryota > Metazoa > Chordata > Actinopteri > Gobiiformes > Gobiidae > Paratrypauchen > Paratrypauchen microcephalus. The sequence continues at coordinate 623,466 of JAVJIX010000289.1, forward strand.
GGAATATCAAATAGAGAAAACTACAAATATAAAGCCTAACACATGTCATCTATCTTGGAAGATGAAGGGTGTGTACAAACTCCTAGCGCTCAGGCTTTCAAACTTATCACATCAAATACCATCTAGAAAAACAGTTGGCCTCCTGAGTAGCTCTAACCCAGGTTTATAACTGAACGTGGGCTAAACGAATGGAGGATATAACTATTAATAATAGAATTGCTGGGGAATGCATATACCACAGGGTAAAACTCTGTTGGAACTGGTAAAAACCCATAAGAACTTCATAACATTAAGCCTCAGCTGTGTTTTGGTGTAAACAAGTTGAAGAAAATTGTGATTATTCCCACACCCTGAAATATGACCGTAATGATTACCAGTGAAAAAAATGTGTTCTCAAGTGAAAAATCTAGAGCTGTCATGCAAAAGCGACTTTTTAGAGCTTTTAACCATGCTATAGTTACCTTCTTATTTATACTGTATATCAAAGGTGTATTTAGCGTTATTCATATAAGCTGTTTTCGATCAAAATTGTGATTTTAAATGTCCAAATCATAACGTTCATAGATGTCATAGATAATTAATTATACAGCAGGCATAAGCACATTAGGTCTTTTTGAAAAGTGCAGTTACATACAAAAAAAGAATAAGTAAATAATAAATAATTAACAAAAGATGGGTAAAGAAGGGGTAATGAAAGGAGAGGAAGGAGAAGGAACAGGGAAAGAAAGAAAAGAAAGGGACAAAGAAGAACTATCATTAATAACAAGAATAATGGTGGCTGAGTGGGTAGCGCTCATGCTTCACAGCAAGAAGGTTCCGGGTTCGATCCCCGGGTTGCCCAGGCCTTTCTGTGTGGAGTTTGCATGTTCTCCCTGTGTCTGGGTGGGTTTCCTCTGGGCACTCCGGTTTCCCCCATCAACCCAAAACATGCACCAGGTAAAATCCTCCAGCTGAGGTCCTGACCAAACCAAAGCAAGAAGATCATGGAGATGGTCCCCGGGCGCAGTAATGTGCTGCTCACTGCTCCTAATAACAGGATGGGTTAAATGCAGAACTGGAATTTCCCCACTGTGGGACTAATAAAGGCATAGCTTTCTTTCTTTTCTAATTATAATTTTTTCCCGTCTTTTTGTTTTGTTTTCCCTCCTGCCTTTACCCTCTTACATCTGTTCTGTTTTATTACTTACCTACACACACACACACACACACACACACACACACACATACACACACACACACACACACACACACACACACACACACACGATGATGTATGCACTCCCTGTCCCATCAAGTCAAAGTGTCTAATATCTTTTACTGTTTGCACTGTCTCTGATATCACAATAAATAAATAAATAAGTACATACAGTAATAATAATAATAATAATAATAATAATAATAATAATAATAATAATAATAATACATGGCTATAAATTTAGCTTACAAGTACAAGTGCTGCTGCTAAAGTTGCACTTAAAGGGATAGTGCGTTGTTAATGTTAATCTGTATGGGTTTCCTTCTAAAAGTTACGTGCGTTGACACCGGCTTACCTCTGACAGTCTCAGCTGATCCCGGCTCGGCTCACTTTCTGGAGCCCACATAAGTAGGTCCGGTAGCTTCCCTGGAACATGAAATAAAGCTTGTTTTTCTTCTCAAAAGAAAACATTTGTCCAAAAGGTGATATATTTGCATCCCAAACAGTTGTCCATGAAACATCCAGCAGCGTATTTCACATTCGCGTATTGTCTCTCTCCACTCGTATCACTACGCCCATGTTAACTCTATCAGCCTGTTCACTTGTAAAACTTCGGCGTAGACATCCGCTGAAGGTGAACAGGCTGATAGAGTTAACATGAGCGTAGTGATACGAGTGGAGAGAGACAATACGCGAATGTGAAATACGCTGCTGGATGTTTCGTGGACAACCGTTTCGGATGCAAATATATCACCTTTGTACACCTTTGTAAACAAATGTTTTGTTTTGAGAAGAAAAACAAGCTTTATTTCATGTTCCAGGGAAGTTACCGGACCTACTTACGTGGGCTCCAGAAAGCGAGCCGAACCGGGATCAGCTGAGTGTCAGAGGTAAGCCGGTATCAACACATGTAACTTTTGGAAGGAAACCCATACAGATCAACATAAAAAAACAACAACACACTATCCCTTTAAGTAAAAATCGAAATACTGTTCATACAACTAGTTACTAATTTATAGAAAATGTAGTTGTGATGTTTCAAACAATATATATTCTGAGTTCTGGCCAGTCAGAGCAGGCGATGCAGTGTCTGTGTGCATATGTATTTGGAGAGAAGAGCGGATACAGCTACTGAACTATTGGGACTTGTGCTGAAATGATATTACATCAAAAGCACATGTTTATAAACCTCCTCCAAAAAGTACAATTATACAAAGATCTACTCAGTCACAATAACACGAGTATGTAAATGTAATTCATTTATAAGTACTTTCCACCTCTGATGATTGCACTTGTCATCACTTCATAAGGAAAATAATGATTCCCATGTGCCTTGTGTTGCCATTACTTTCACATATTAAACTCTAAATTAGTCACTCTTGTTATCGAGTAGTAAAATAATACACTTTCACATAACTAGTTACAAGTGTGTGTAAAGTGAAACGTGTTTTGTGTCAGCAGAGCCACACAGACAGTGGAAAATGAAGTCATGAAGAAGGAGGAGGGCGTGTTTTGGCTCTGCAGCTGTGGCTTACATGATGTGACTGGACTGAAGGGAAGCTCCGCCTCTGAGGTCTGTCATGGAAAAGAGCAGTAAGGAGAACACAAGCCCACACAAAAGACATTATCTACAGCTGCCCTAAACAAGCTACAGGCAAAAAATAAGAAAATAATCACAGTGTTTTACATGGAAGGACTGAAACTAACAAGACAGCTTAACTGCATAAAACATCATGTGATACTGCTAGAAAACATGCTTTACTATAAATAAGATCCCGCAGTGTGCACACATGATGAAAATGATCTTTTCCATGTGTTTACACTTGGACTGGACAAAAAAGGGATGAAGTGCTGGCAAGTTACATTTCCTAAAGTGGACCTATTATGCAAAATTAACTTTTTTAACCATGTTATAGTTGCTACCCCTCACCATTAGGCTTATTTTCAAGATGCAATTTTGCTGATTTGGCTTTCACCACTACCGATATACAGCCACTGTTCTGTTCTTTTTATCTTCTTAATCTTACATGTAGGATTCGCCAGCATCACAAAGTGATTTTCGTACAAATGAAATGTTCACTAGTGAACACAACAGACTTGTTTCTTTTATAAGATAATAATCCACAGGTGTCATAGTTTATAAAGGCACAATGACACAAGCACAACAGGTCTGTAGATGTAGTTAAAAAAACAAAGCAACAATCACAGTAATAATATTACATTAAGAAAATAAAAAAATGGTGAGACCAAAATTTAACTGCACAATTTATTTATTATAAATAATAACCAGTAGCTTTGAAGAGCTTGATGCATATGAATGGATGGTAAAAATGTAATCAGGTATATTGTCTGTTCTAAAATGTAAATGTTTTATAGAATAAGGATCATGAACAAACACTATGACTATAAACCTCTAGTGTCATAAAAAAAGAATTATTTTCCTCCCAAACCTGAATTCTTCTTCCAAAGAACATATTTTTAATTTAACAGGATTGTCTGTAGCAGTTGGCAATTAATGGCACCAATTACATGTATTTCCTGGCCCTAGGACTGCAACTAATGATTATTTAATTACTCAATTAATTTATTGATTGAGTCATTACGTCTATAATTGTGTCATTAAATCGCAAAGGCATGTCACAATGTGACTTTTTTCAACAAAATTGGAACCACGTGAAGCTAAAATTTTGACACTTAAGGACTGTACAAGGTAGGGCTGTTATAAAACACACAAATTGTACTTTATGTTATGTTTTTAATGCTCTGTGCTGGTATGTGCTCAGCACAGCTTGTTTTACAATTATATTGTTTTACAATTATATATAACCACTAAACAATTATCAAATGCAAACATTTTTAATAATAATAATAATAATTCATTGGATTTAAATAGCGCCTTTCATGCCACTCAAAGCGCTTTACAGTTCATTGTTCATTCACTCTACACTTGGTGGTGGTAAGCTACTATCTGTAGCCACAGCTGCCCTGGGGCAGACTGACGGAAGCGAGGCTGCCAATCAGCGCCATCGGCCCCTCCGACCACCTCCAACACTCATGCACACACCACTTTCATACTAGGCAATGTGGGTGAAGTGTCTTGCCTAAGGACACAGCGACAGTATTTTGCAACTGGCGCCCCCCTGTGGCACCTGGAATTCCCAGTGGTCTCCCATCCAAGTACTAACCAGGCCCTGCCTTGCTTAGCTTCTGAGATCTGACGGGATCAGGCTTTGACAAGCAGTTACATAAATTGTGTTAATAACTATAAACACATTTACTGCTGAATTCCTCTAACAACTGCAACTGGACATTTTAATGTGTTCAAGAAATATTTTTACATTTTAAATTTTCAATTCAATGACCTTCCCAAACTTGAAAAAAGTTTAATGCACTTACAGAAATTCTAAGCTCTTGTACAAAGCATTTGCTCTGAACTCTGCTGCCGCATTCTAAACTGGCTCCCTTTCATTTGAGCCCTTATAAAAATTGCTGTTCTGTCAGGCTCCCAGTGCTGTGCTCATTCATCATGTAAACATCACTAGAGAAGCTGCACGCTGTCTTCTGATGCGCTTTTATTATCACACTTTCTCCTAGTCAGCAAGTCTCCTGTGTTTCCCAGAAGGCCGAGGAGCAGAGGATTCAGATAACGAACAGTGCTCAAGATGCATGCGCCTGTCTCCGAGGCTTACATTTTGTATCTTTAAAAGAAAATCAAACAGACTGCTGTATACTGGCTCTGTATAGACCATTTCTCATCTTGGTGAATACAAGCAAATGTGGAATTTCTCTTTGTGGACACTGCATTTAGCTCTTGTTATTGAAGCACGTGTGTTATATAATGTTTGCCTTTGCAGCTACTGAGGCTTGTATCCAAGGTTTTACCGGCTCCATCTTTCACCACTGTCTGGGTCACACGTGAGCAAGGAACTGTCTGCAAAGGTCACATATTATGCTAAACTAACTTTTTTGTAATGTTTTTTATTTGATAGGGTCAGTGCATATTAATAAACATTTTTGGTCAGTGGAAATATGAGAGCCTTCAGAGATGCTCATTTCCATCTGTTGCAGGTAACACAGAAGACAATTACAAAATTGCTCCTCCTCCATTGAAGGAGCTCATAAAACCAGACTATGAGTGGGGTGGACACCAGGGCCACGGTTCGCGGGGACCACACAGACATGGACAACCTGACAATAAGAGGAAACCCATCACTGTGCACTTTCAAACTGCACTTTAAACCGGGGATGAAGGAAAACCAAGTCTGTCAGCACTTCTAATCTAGCCTTTTTACTTTTCTATCTTATGTCTATTTGTAACTGCTTTGTATTTTGTAATTGTCTTTGTCTTGACATTTGAATTTTTGCTGTAATCTGGCATATTTACACTATAATTGCATGCATGAAGAATCCCTCAGTCGTCCAGGTAAAATCCATGATAAAAGGAGAAATTCAATTTGTCAACTGGACAAAGTTTATTTGGTTGAAAACGTTTCGCCGCTCATCCGAGAGGCTTCGTCAGTTCTGGTTCGAGTGCTGGTTAAACACTGCTTATATCTAGCTGCAGGGAGGAGCTCACTATACTGAAATTATTCTGAAACTATCTCAACTATTTGTTTTTGCGTTTCTCTCTTTTGTTATACCAATTTCTCTGGCGTCTAGTTTAGCATACCTATTCAACACCTAACGACCCTCTCCACCCCTCTGGCCCTGACATGTCTGCCCTATTGTTTCTTTTGTTTGTTTTGACTTCGGTTTGAGAATGGAATTATATATGGGAGACAAATTATGTCTAACTCCCCCATTTCTGTTTAAAGAAGGATTCTCTTTTTTTGACAAAAATAGCCTCTTTAACTCCCCTCTCAAACCAGTTCTTTTCCCTGGCTAAGATCTGAACCTCACTGTCCTCAAAAGAATGGCCCGTGGCTTCTAGGTGAAGATGTATGGCAGATGACGGTCCACTCTGGCACGCCCGCCTGTGTTGGTACATCCTCTTGTGAAGTGGCTGTTTTGTTTTGTAGCGCTCGCTGCAGTCTTCACTACACTGAATGGAGTAGACCACATTGTTTTGTTTGTGGCTCGGTGTTTTGTCCTTTGGGTGGACTAGTTTTTGTCTTAAAGGTCCCATGGCATGAAATTTTCACTTTCTGAGGTTTTTGAACGTTAATGTGAGCTCCCCTACCCTGTGTAGGCCCCGCCCATGGTTAAAAGTTGCGAAATGTCTAAACTGAGCATTTTCAATCCTTTTCTGCGTTACAAAAAATCAGAGCTCAAACGGGCGAGTTTGAACAAGGCACCTTATTGACGTCAGATCAATAAGACACCCCCGTCTGTCTCTACTCAGCGTCTCTGTAAATCACGCCCAGAGAGTTTGGACTGCGAATGCGCTAGGCAATGCGAAATGCGTTTTTTTATTTGCCTGGAGGCACGTCCGAGTGTTTCTAGGCTCGGAAGTCCTTTATCTGAGCCTCTGGACCTTTGAACAGCAGTGGTTTAATTTTATTTTCTGTGGAAATGTGTTTATTTTTCAATAGAACGCTTCAAATCTCTCCCCCCGTGCAAAAACAAGGACATGGATCAGGTGAGGGCTGACAGCGGAGAGCGGAGCGTTTGGCCACCCCCCCACCCTCTACTATTGGCCAGCTCTTTTCTCCTCATTAGCATTCAAGCAACAACGCCCATTATGGAGTGTTCAGAGTGAGAAAAATTACTCTTTCTCATCTTATCTCTGTTTCTCATGCACTGAGTGTTGATTTTGAAGAAGGATTCATTTACAGTATTAGGGAACCATTAAGGAGCCATATAAAAGCATCAAGAAGTACCATGTCATGGGACCTTTAAAGTGTTTGTGGGTTTGAAATAAACTGAGATTTCATATTGTCTGAAAATCCTCTGTAATTATTCCGAAACACCGGCCAGGTAAGGAATCGCTACCCCTTTCCTCCTGGATTCTGATTCTCTGTTGTCTTGTTTTTTGTCCTTGTTTCTCTTGGTTTTGTTGACAGCCCATTTAGGATATCCACAAACAGAGAGGGCTTCCTGCACATGTTGTTCTTCTTTCTCCTTACCCTCTGTGCTTGTGGGAACCACTTGGGCCCTGTGTTGTAATGTCTGAATAACCCCCAGTTTGTGCTGCTGTGGGTGGTGTGAATCAAAAAGCAGGTATTGGTCTGTGTGTGTGGGCTTCCTGAAGACTTCTACTTGGAGTCCCCGGTCTCCTCCTATCGTTAGGAGGAGGAGGACTATAATTGCATGTTCATTAATATGCACTGTTCCTTATCAAATAAATAAATAACATGAGCTATACTGTTTTATAATGAAATAACTTCAATAATTTGTTTAAGTATTCTCATCTCATGACAGAGGTGGGTAGTGTGAGATCAATAAAGTTGCTTCTTAATACTCAAGTTACATTTACCTGAGCAGTATTTAGTACTTTTCTAGATGCACACTTTTACTCCAACTTGAGTATTTTTGTAAATACAGTGGTACCTCACCTTATGAAATTAATTTGTTCCAGAAGTGGTTTCGTAACGTGAATTTTTCGTAAGTTGAGTAGCTATTTCAATGGAAAAAGCCTGATTCGTTCCAAGGCCCCGATCCAAGTTTTTTTTAATAGTGTAACTTTTTTTTATAGTGTAACATTGTGTTCTGCGTAGAGACTGTAGACCCAGGACTAAACGTGGACTATACCAGGTCTAGACCAAGGTCTAAACCTGGACTAAACCTGGACTAAACCAGGACTAGACCAGGTGGATTAAAGCGCAGCGCGCAGGTCTATTTCCTGGTTTCGTTTCGAATCACGGCTGAGGCGAGCAGCGAGGGGGACCGCACGCAGTCTGAGCACATGAACGAGACCCGTGCTCAAACCGTGCCTCCTCTAGACCTCCTCCACCGCGGCTCTTGCATGCGTTCGTCCAGGTCTAGACCTGCTGGCAGCCCCGCGCCGGGTCATGCTGCACTATCACACGTGTCAGAGCGCAGTTTTCTCCCCCCTCCCCCTTCCCCCCACACTTCACTATTAATAATTTTGTTGAAAATCTATGAAAGTTTGACTATTTAAACGAGAGACAAATGTGAGAAAAGTTTAAATTCAGTCTGAGAAAAGCGTATAATGTGTGTGGCTGAGCGCATTATTTGAATTTTTGAGATTTCGCGTTTCGTAACTTGAATTTTCTTTCGTATCTAGAGACCAAAATTTAACGTGAAGGCATTTCGTAACTTGAAATTTTCGTTTGTTGGGTCTTTCGTAAGGTGAGGTACCACTGTAGATGTAATATTCTGCTCCAAGTACCGAAGCAATTTCCTAATGTTGTGAACATGTTCAAACATATGGCAATAAAACCATTCTGATTCTGATTCTACTGTTACTTGACTAAATGTTTCTGTCACTCTTCCTACTGTGAGTAATTCTTCAAGTGACAAAAGCTTTATGTTGATAAAATGATTTGAACATTTGTGTTTCTTGCTTCTTGATTTAGTTTTAGTTAAACATTTTCTGGGATGTTCTTTGATAACAAATTTTGTGCATTATTTAATGTTTTGTCCTTCCGATTATAAATCTTATGTTCGGTCCTGACAGTTACTCTTTAAGTTACTCTTACTTGAGTAGTACTTTCCCACTTGAGTCAGGGCTCTCAAGTTTTGAGCGGGGTCGTGCGTGAGACTGCGTAATTTCTGAGGAGCGGGGGGGTGGGGGGGCTTGAATTGCGTGAGAAATGCCGTGTGAGCGTGTGAACGCGTCGAATTGTCTCTCTCAATGCGTGAGACTTGAGAGCCCTGCTGTAAATGTTTGTCTAAAGAGCAAACTTAAACTACAAAGCAACTAATGAGAGTTATAGAAATGAAGTTATTACCTGATGGTTCTCAGTTTGTTTTATCATCACCGCAGTGTGCGCTTAGCAGCTGAAACTACACTCTACAGTCTGCCCAACAACAGAACAATCTATTTTCTGATTGGCTGATTTTTTTCCGGGGTGCGGGACAGGGAGGAGGGGGAGAGTTTTTTTCGCTGAATACACGCGGTGCCTGCATAAACTGAGCCACACAGACCCATTTTCTGGGCACAAAAAAAAAAACAGCGTGAGAAATGCCATGTGTGGCGTGTGAGCTTGTGAACACGTCGAATTGCGTGTGTCACACTCTCAAAGCGTGAAACTTGAGAGCCCTGAATATATTATATGCCCTGAGCTACGGCTAGAACTCGCGCTATGGCTATCGCAAATCTAAAACATCTCCGGAAGTGCTCCATATGACACCAAAGTGCTATGGGTGAGTAAAACAACTTGTTTTATTACCGAAATAAGGCTCAGATTGTAAAAAACGTTAATTCTCCTTTAAATAATTTTTTGCAGTAATGTTACTCTTACTTGAGCACATTTTTTGGCTCCTCTATCCCCCTGTGTTTAGTGAATAAAAATCTGGCTTTAATAAAAATGTCTTTGCTAACTGCCCATTGTTTACATTGCCAAACTCAGACTACTGTAAAATTGCTCTGATTAAATAATTCACATCAAAGGTAGCAGATCGCTCACCACTTCTGTCCGCACTCTCATCTCTGACTTTATAGTGCTTACTTATGTTTAGAACAAAATGAATACCGTATTTTCCTATAAGGTGCACCGAAAAGCCATCAATTTTCTCAAAAGCCGACAGTGCGCCTTATAATCCGATGCGCCTTATATATGGATCAATATTGGTTAATCATGGCTACCGTAGTCAGCCACTACTGTAGCTTCTATTCTATGCACCTTATAATGCGGTGCGCCCTATATATGAAAACAGTTTTAAAATAGGCCATTCACTGAAGGTGCACCTTATACAGTGGTGCCTCACCTTACGAAAGACCCAACAAACGAAAATTTCAAGTTACGAAACGCCTTCACGTTAAATTTTGGTCTCTAGATACGAAAGAAAATTCAAGTTACGAAACACGAAATCTCAAAAATTCAAATAATGCGCGCTCAGTCACACACATTATACGCTTTTCTCAGACTGGATTTAAACTTTTCTCACATTTGTCTCTGTTTAAACACTCAAACTTTCATAGATTTTCAACAAAATGTATTAATAGTGAAGCGTGGGGGGAAGGGGGAGGGCGGACACATGTGTGATAGCGCAGCATGACCCGGCGCGGGGCTGAGAGGACGAGACCCGTGCTCAAACCGTGCCTCCTCTAAAACAGGATTAAACCAGGGCTGAACCAGGTCTAAACCAGGTCTAAACCAGGTCTAAACCAGGTCTAAACCAGGATTAAACCACCGCAGCTCTTACCTGCGTTTGTTCATGCGCTCCGACTGCGTGCGGTCCCCTCCTCGCTGCTCGCCTCAGCTGTGACTCGTGAGAAACCAGGAAATAGACCCGCACGCGGCGCTTTAATCCACCTGGTTTGGTCCTGGTTTAGGCCAGGTTTAGTCCTGGTCCAGTCCAGGTATAGACCTTGTTTAGACCTGGTTTAGTCCACGTTTAGTCCTGGGTCTACAGTCTCTTAGCCAATCAGGACGCAGAACACAGTGTTACACTATAAAAAAAAGTTACACAAAAAAAAAAAACTTGAAACGGTGCCTTGGAACGAATCAGGCTTTTTCCATTGAAATAGCTACTCAACTTATGAAAAATTCACGTTATGAAACCACTTCTGGAACGAATTAATTTCGTAAGGTGAGGTACCACTGTAATCTGATGCGCCTTATAGTGTGGAAAATGCGGTACATAAAAATAAATCTGTCCCCACCATCGCTGACAAACTCTGTAAATATTTGTTGCTGTGAATGTTTCTATTAGATGAACTGACCAAAGTAATGAAGAATTCTCACAGCACAGACTTAATGGTGTGTTCTGGAATGGCAGGAATTTAAACACACACAAACAACTTTCATTAGATCATCTGAGCACACCGCAGACTGTAGTGGGGAAACTTAGTAAATGCAGATTTTAATATAGAATAATGTGACAACTTTTAAGACTTAAAAGTGCCGTGTAACTTTTTACCACCAGCTGATGCCACAAGGACAAGCTCCAGATCAAACCTGTGGAAAGGCAAGCCCACTAGTAATAATGCATATTACCTGTAATTAAATGCAACAGGTATGCAAAATAGATAACACCTAACTTTGGAACATTCTAAGCAAAGCAATAACATCAACATGCAGACAAGCAGGTGGTGGACCCCAGACCTTGTAACCTTGTTCTTTTTAGTTGAGATGAATGTGTTTGTTTTTGTTTGGACGTCTTCTCATTCAGAAAACATTGGGAAAAGTGCCAAGGCTTCTCTTCACTCATTAAAGGTCCCATGACATGGTACTTCTTGATGCTTTTATATGGTTCCTTAGGTCGTTTTCACACCTGCCGTGTTTGGTTCGTTTTAAACGAACCAGAGTTCGTTTGCTCCTTTGATTCGGACCTTTTGGGCTGGTGTGAATAAAAACCAAAAGTCTCGATCCGGAGCAAACAAGCGGACCGAGACCAACTAAAAAGCTCGGTCTCGGTCCGGTTCCATAAGAATCCTGGTGCTGTTCGTTTGAGGTGAGAATGCAGACCGGACTCGATCCGACACAAGTTGGCTTTTTGTACTTGACGAGCTTCCGTCGTAGTTTGAGCATTATGGGAAACCGAGGCTTATGAAACTAAACGAAACGAAACAAAACGAAACTTACGAGGCTTACTTATGTTTTGCGTGAAGAGCAAGAGTCAGAACTTGTTGCGCACATGAGCGCTGTCCTCCGTAGTCGTCTTGCCCTGTGACTTCGTCATTTGGAAATTGATGGTAAAATAGTGTAAACCTCACGATGCTGCTCAAACATTTGTGCGAACTGTAAAAACTGAGCAAACCATATCGCTAAGGCTAGATTGAAAACAGCACGTAACACCGTTATCCTCCTCCTTCCGCGTTTGGACACCGACAGGGCTCATTCTGTCCAATGGCTGAGCGACCTCAGCACATGTGCTTTTGTTTATAGATGTTAGTTCGCTTGGGGAAAAAGTGCAGTGTGAAAGCGAACCACACCAAAATAAAAAAAAAAAAAAAAATTTGGTCCGGACCAAAGCAAGTGAACTATCGGACTTTCCTGGTGTGAAAACGATCTTAATGGTTCCCTAATACTGTAAATGAATCCTTCTTCAAAATCAACACTCAGTGCATGAGAAAGAGAGATAAGATGAGAAAGAATCATAAATGTCACTCTGGAACAGCCCATTATGGGCATTGTTGCTTGAATGCAAAAGAGGAGGACAGAGCTGGCCTATAGTAGGGGGTGGGGGCGTGGCCAAGCTCTCCGCTCCGCTCTGTGACCCACTTCCGTGTTTTTGCACGGGGGGAGAGATGAGAAGCCTTCCATTGAAAAATAAACACATTTCCACAGAAAATAAAATTAAACCACTGCTGTTTCAGATATCCACAGGCTCAGATAAAGGACTTCCGAGCCTAGAAACACTGGCAAGTTCCTCCAGGCAAATTAAAAAACGTATTTCGCTTTGCGTAGCTCCTCCCCAGTCCAAACTCTCTGGGCGTGATTTATAGAGTCGCTGAGTAGAGACAGACGGGGGTGGAACTGCATTTGCATTTCTTTTTTCGAGCTGACGTCAATAAGTTTCCTTGTTCAAAATCGCCCGTTTGAGCTCTGATTTTTTTCTAACGCAGAAAAGGATCGCAAATGCTCAGTTTAGACATTTCGCAACTTTTAACCATGGGGGGGGGCTAAACAGGGTAGGGGAGCTCACATTAACGTTCAAAAACCTCAGAAAGTGAAAATTTCATGCCATGGGACCTTTAAAATAAAACATATAATTTTGTATTTATGATAAGATTTTATACTAGTCCATAGAAATATTTTTCCACCTTATATGTATTTGGAAAATGACTGTCGTGAGCACATTCAAATGTTTGACCTACATTACAACCACAGCTGCTGCTTCTCTTCATAAAGGAACCCTTGAGAAACAGTTTGCAGCAATGGTCCTATATTGGCTGAAAGTCCACGCACATGTTTGGCCCCATTTACTTCTCACAAACAATAAAGGCCTTATCTGAACTGATCTTGGACTAGGTTCAACACACAGCCAGGAGACCAGTCCAGTGCTCCTCCAGATGTGCTCACCAATAGCACTTCTTATTTGTATTCTAATGTTTGAGATCCATGGTAGCAGTCAGGGTCGTTTCTAGCTTTATACCGACCAAGCACATGGCCGGGTTAACTGGTGTAACTGACAATATACTGTTATGCTAATGTCTTTTATGCCATTCTTTTTTTTTAAAGGTCCCATGGCATGAAATTTTCACTTTCTGAGGTTTTTGAACGATAATGTGAGCTCCCCTACCCTGTTTAGCCCCCCCCATGGTTAAAAGTTGCGAAATGTCTAAACTGAGCATTTGCGATCCTTTTCTGCGTTAGAAAAAATCAGAGCTCAAACGGGCGATTTTGAACAAGGAAACTTATTGACGTCAGATCGAAAAAAGAAATGCAAATGCAGTTCCACCCCCGTCTGTCTGTACTCAGCGTCTCTGTAAATCACGCCCTGAGAGTTTGGACTGCGGAGGAGCTACGCAATGCGAAATACGTTTTTTTATTTGCCTGGAGGAACTTGCGAGTGTTTCTAGGCTCGGAAGTCCTTTATCTGAGCCTGTGGATATCTGAAACAGCAGTGGTTTAATTTTATTTTCTGTGGAAATGTGTTTATCTTTCAATGGAATGCTTCTCATCTCTCCCCCCGTGCAGAAACACAGAAGTGGGTCAGAGCGCACAGGGCACAGCTGAAAAGGAAAGAGTGGAGAGTTTGGCCACGCCCCCACCCGCTACTATAGGCCATCTCTGTCCTCCTCATTTGCATTCAAGCAACAACGCCCATCATGGAGTGTTCCAGAGTGACATTTATGACTCTTTCTCATCTTATCTCTGTTTCTCATGCACTGAGTGTTGATTTTGAAGAAGGATTCATTTACAGTATTAGGGAACCATTAAGGAGCCATATAAAAGCATCAAGAAGTACCATGTCATGGGACCTTTAAGTAATTGCTCAGTCCTGATAATACATGTGCCAAAGTGGACAGAACATTTTAACCTGGTAACTTGGTAAATTAAAGATGCTGTACATGATTTCTAAAGAACTACAAAAACAGACCTAGTTCAAATTACACTCAACAAAAATATAAACGCAACACTTTTGTTTTTGCTCCCATTTTTCCTGAGATGGACCCAAAGATCCCAAATTCACTCCAGATACACAACGCTACCATTTCTCTCAAACACTGTTCACAAATCTGTCCAAATGTGTGACAGTGAGCACCTCTGCCCCGCCGAGACAATCCACCCCACCTCACAGGTGCCCCACATCAAGATGCCGATCCAACATCATGACCAGTGCACAGGTGCGCCCCAGACTGCCCACAATAAAAGGCCACCCCAAAATTTGCATTTTTTTTTTTGCTTTATTGGGGGTCTGGGGACTCAGAACCAGTCAGTATCTGGTGTGACCACCATTTGCCTCATGCAGTGCAACACATCTTCTTCGCATAGAGTTTATCAGATTGTCAATTGTGGCCTGTGGAATGTTGGTCCACTCCTCTTCAAAGGTTGTTATGGACGAAGAACACAGGTGCATTTTATTGATGGCATTTTGAATGCGCAGAGATACCGTGATGAGATCCTGAGGCCCATTGTTGTGCCATACATCCATGAACATCACCTCATGTTTCAGCAAGATAATGCACGGCCCCAAGGATCTGTACACAATTCTTGGAAGCTGAAAATGTCCCAGTTCTTGCATGGCCAGCATACTCACCAGACATGTCACCCATTGAGCATGTTTGGGATGTGCTTGACCGGCGTATACGACAGCGTGTACCAGCTCCCACTAATATCCAGCAACTTCGCACAGCCATTGAAGAGGAGTGGACCAATATTCCACAGGCCACAATTGACAATCTGATCAACTCTATGCGAAGAAGATGTGTTGCACTGCATGAGGCAAATGGTGGTCACACCAGATACTGACTGGTTCTGAGTCCCCAGACCCCCAATAAAGCAAAAAAAATAAAAAAAAATGCACATTTCGGGGTGGCCTTTTATTGTGGGCAGTCTGGAGCGCACCTGTGCACTGGTCATGATGTCGGATCGGCATCTTGATGTGGCGCACCTGTGAGGTGGGGTGGATTGTCTCGGCGGGGCAGAGGTGCTCGCTGTCACACATTTGGACAGATTTGTGAACAATGTTTGAGAGAAATGGTAGTGTTGTGTATCTGGAGTGAATTTTGGATCTTTGGGTCCATCTCAGGAAAAATGGGAGCAAAAACAAAAGTGTTGCGTTTATATTTTTGTTGAGTATATTTGCAGTGGTTCAAACTTATTCCTGACTTACCTTATGGATTCCAAGCATCCTAATTATTCACAGTGATGAGTTTATAAATGCTTTGCACAATTTGGAGACACCAGAGTGGAGTTTTGCTGTCACAGTAAAGCTAACAACAACTAGCATGCTAACAGTGCACTTACTGATATCTGACAATAACATGGTTAATTAGATGGAGGCAGTACACAGATGACTTATTTTGACCACAAGAGCTGCTGCTTATACAGTACAATCTGTACTAGGGCAAGGCACATTTTGCTCAAATACATGGAAAATCCATGCAAACTAGGTATTTGGCTCAAATTTGGTGTGGAACATCTCTATTTTTTTTATACATTTAAAGTCTTTGTATATTGTTCCTTCAAATACAGTGGTACGTCACCTTACGAAATTCATTCGTTCCAGAAGTGGTTTCGTAACGTGAATTTTTCATAAGTTGAGTAGCTATTTCAATGGAAAAAGCCTGATTCGTTCCAAGGCCCCGATCCAAGTTTTTTTTTATAGTGTAACTTTTTTTTATAGTGTAACATTGTGTTCTGCGTAGAGACTGTAGACCCAGGACTAAACGTGGACTATACCAGGTCTAGACCAAGGTCTAAACCTGGACTAAACCTGGACTAAACCAGGACTAGACCAGGTGGATTAAAGCGCCGCGTGCGGGTCTATTTCCTGGTTTCGTTTTGAGTCACGGCTGAGGCGAGCAGCGAGGGGGACCGCACGCAGTCTGAGCGCATGAACGAGACCCGTGCTCAAACCGTGCCTCCTCTAGACCTCCTCTAGACCTGCACCGTGGCTCTTGCATGCGTTCGTTCATGCGCTCAGACTGCGTGCGGTCCCGAGGGGAGTCCTCGCTGCTCGCCTCAGCTGTCACTCGAAACGAAACCAGGAAATAGACCCGGCGCTTTAATCCACCTGGTCTAGTCCTGGTTTAGTCCAGGTTTAGTCCTGGTTTAGTCCAGGTTTAGTCCTGGTCCAGTCCTGGTTTAGTCCAGGTCTAGACCTGCTGGCAGCCCCGCACCAGGTCATGCTGCGCTATCACACACGTGTCAGAGCGCAGTTTTCTCCCCCCTCCCCCTTCCCCCCACACTTCACTATTAATAATTTTGTTGAAAATCTATGAAAGTTTGAGTGTTTAAACGAGAGACAAATGTGAGAAAAGTTTAAATTCAGTCTGAGAAAAGCGTATAATGTGTGTGGCTGAGCGCGCATTATTTGAATTTTTGAGATTTCGCGTTTCGTAACTTGAATTTTCTTTCGTATCTAGAGACCAAAATTTAACGTGAAGGCGTTTCGTGACTTGAAATTTTCGTTTGTTGGGTCTTTCGTAAGGTGAGGTACCACTGTATAGGATTAACTAATGTAATCATGACTACTACTTAAGTACTGTTTAAACAGCACTAAAACAATGGGACCTCAGTATTTCACTGTGAGTTGCTCCAGGAACAAGCAGAGACTAAAATGATTCACTTGCACATGAAGTGGAGTTAGTGAGGTCATAAAGGCTTTCTCTGAATCCACTTCTTTTATGACTATGAATTCTCTTTTTAAAAGAGTTGCTCTTCTCATTTAAGCTTCAGCCCTGTGGTATTTTTAATAAACCTAGTGATACTGTAGACTTTAGACATTACTTTTTTGGCAATAACCAGTGCTTGGAGGTTGATTTAAATGTTGGTGATGCTGATAACTTAAAATATGCACATTAGGCCTGTCCTCATGACTGAGATTCTGGCTTAAAATCAGAGGAAGGGTCTTGTTGTCCCAGACATTTAGGGTTTGCATAAAGGAAGGATGGTACGATACAATAGGATATTACCTTACTTTTCAGGACTTTTGTAGTGGTAGAACTGAGTTTGCATATAGATGTTAAGGATATGAAGGTTAATAATCTAATTCAGCTTTAACATGCAGCCATTGTGTTCTTGGGAAAGACACTCAGCCTGTGCTAGGACCTGACCTGTGCCATGTGTGATCACTCTCTAATGCTCCTCATAAGATATGCAGGGTATTATTTTTTTGTTACATTACACTTTGACTCTATTCAGGGATCTGTAGTTGCATCCAATCCAAGGCCGGATCTAGAAGTTGGCAGGGGTGGGCAACAGTGTTGGGAGTAACTCATTACAAAAGTAATTAATTACTGTAATGCATTACTTTTTGGTGTAACGCAGTAATGTAACGCATTACAGGGAAGAAAATCGGTAATATATTACTCGTTACAATGCCAGTAATGCACATTACAATGCATTTTTAACCTGCTTTGTTTTTGTGGGTTTTGCGTTTTCTTCATACAAAGTTCACAGATCACCGCGAGATCAGCTACTGAATCTGATAAGTCCGCGCAGAACATTACATTTCATACAAAGTTCCGCGAGATCAGCTAGTGATATAAAAGTCCGCGCAGACCATTCCATTTCCTTTTACTTCGTCTCGAACTGGCAGACTGACAAAGGATGACAGAACCAGAAGAATCGGATAGTGCTAGCTCCTAGAGGGCAACACAGCTGGAACTATCTTAATAACTATACATATGGGCTATATTCACAGATGTGTATACCAAATGTGAAAATGCCATTTGCTACAGAATTGAAGAGGATGGCAGTGAACAGGTGCTGGAGTGCATGGTAAGGTGTGGCAAGAAGGGAAAGGACGATTTATCTTTTGGTATTGTAAGCAGGTAAGAAGCAATTAATGAACATGTTGGTTTTCAGTCTGCAGCTCCCAAAACCTCCTGGAGGCAGGTGAAAGTCATGACAGATGGGAGATTTGCACTGTAGATTGCCAAATCCTTATTTCCGGTCATTTTGGCGAGAGTAACTAAAGTAATGCAAAAGTAGTGTAATGCCTTACTTTTTATTTAGAGTAATATTGTAATGTAAGGCATTACTTTAAAATGACAGTAACAAGTAATAAGTAGTGCATTACAGTTTTTGAGTAACTTGCCCAACACTGGTGGGCAATGTCCACCCAAAATGTCTCCTGCCCACCCAATTGGTCAGCTGTATTTGATGTAATTTCAACCTGCCTATCACGTTTTCATGTTTGCTCCGCCAAAATGCCACGACTTCTGATTCGCCAAGCCGCTTACCCGAGCACAACGCGCTCATTTTGCCGCTAGTGGTCCGCTTCGCGTCCCACTGTCTGCATGCTGCTCCACTCTGGGCTTTATGTGCCGCTTCAGCCCCACAGCTCCATCACGACCCCGGGGTCGGTCCTCACGTGCAGCCGCGGAGCAAGCTCCACGGGGCGGGTAGCGCAGTGGAAGCTGTCTGCTGTCTGGCCCGTGTGCGCCAGTTCTCGGTGTGTGCGTGTGTGCATTAGAAGAAAAATGTTCCACATGAAACTCCACACTATGCCCCACCAAAATTTAGAAATGCCCCCCCCCAATCTGTGCAGTCTAGATCCGGGCCTGATCCAATCCCTGGTGTTGTCACAATACCAAAACTTTTGATACTTTTGATAGTACACTATCAAATTTTTTTTTTTTGAACTTTAGTTTATTGAAAAATTCACATCAAAAACAAACATATAGAACAATAGAACAATCCTTGACAACAGGCCATTACATTTAGCCATTGCTCAAGTACTTAGTCACCGGAGTCCATCTTTCCACGAACAAGTCCATCTTCATCTGAAGTTTGGCTGTTAACTGTTCCATGATATAAACTTGTTTTAGTCTTTGTATCCATTCTGTCTTTGTCGGAGGAAACTGTTTCCTCCAATTGACCGTTATCATTTTTCGTGCAATCATCAAAAGAATACGGAGAACATATTGTTGGTCTTTTACACATGCGTTTTCTGGTAATGCTCCCAATACAAACATCAGCGGATCCATAGGAAGTTTACAAGATAGTATCTTCTCTTACACTATCAAATTTAATACCACAATGGTAGATAAAACCCCAAATAGAATGTAATTTTAAGACAAAATAATTGTAGTTTCTTTCATTTCCATTTCGTCTGACACATATAAATCAACATCTTTCAGTATATCTGCTCAGATTAGTGTCTAGTTTAGATTGTTGTTATATTATTAGGGATTTTTTTATTTTCATTTTAATTTTTTTGGGCAGAACCTCCACCGTCCCTCTTGTGGAGCAAACTTGCAGTTTTCTTAATGAGAAAGATCTGCTGTTGAAAGCCAGCGATTATTCTGTCTTCTGCACTTGAAACAACATTTCCAGCTCCTCACTATCTCATCGCCTCCTCCACTGGGCTTTTTGTATCTGCACAGAACTCATTTAGAAAAGTAATTAAACAGACACTTACACACGCATTACTGATCGCTTCATCCACACCTCTGCGGATTGTTTATTTTAGCTCCCTGCTACGTATTCATCATCCATGAGCCTGATAATGGAGCAGATTTGTCTTAGTTACTCACTTGTCATATTTAATCTTGAGAGGCCCAGCTCTACGGGCATCCGATTAACATTCGATTTACATTCACTCTGCAACGCACTTTGTTTTGGACCAATGACTTCTCCCAATCCCACAGAGAAAGCAGTTTCAACATTCATCGTAGTCAGAAGAACAGTAACAGCAGCAGAGGCAATTGTACTTGTATAAAGAAGTTGAATTACATCTTGTTTTGTATACCTCACAAGTTGAATGACATCTTATTTTTGTATACCCCATAAATGTACAGCGTTGGTCTCGTCATTGATAAGGGCATGGTCCTTGAAGCAATTTTTTTAGAAGGTTGGCAGTCGTAATACAGTGGTACCTCACCTTACGAATGACCCAACAAACGAAAATTTCAAGTTACGAAACGCCTTCACGTTAAATTTTGGTCTCTAGATACGAAAGAAAATTCAAGTTACGAAATGCGAAATCTCAAAAATTCAAATAATACGTGCTCAGCCACACACATTATACGCTTTTCTCAGACTGAATTTAAACTTTTCTCACATTTGTCTCTCGTTTAAACACTCAAACTTTCATAGATTTTCAACAAAATTATGAATAGTGAAGTGTGGGGGGAAGGGGGAGGGGGGAGAAAACTGCGAGCGGACACGTGTGATAGCGCAGCATGACCCGGCGCGGGGCTGCCAGCAGGTCTAGACCTGGACTAAACCAGGACTGGACCAGGACTAAACCTGGACTAAACCAGGACTAGACCAGGTGGATTAAAGCGCCGCGCGCGGGTCTATTTCCTGGTTTCGTTTCGAGTCACGGCTGAGGCGAGCAGCGAGGAGGACCGCACGCAGTCTGAGCGCATGAACGAACGCATGCAAGAGCCGCGGTGGTCTAGACTTGGTCTAGACCAGGTCTAGAGGAGGTCTAGAGGAGGCACGGTTTGAGCACGGGTCTCGTTCATGCGCTCAGACTGCGTGCGGTCCCCCTCGCTGCTCGCCTCAGCCGTGACTCGAAACGAAACTAGGAAATAGACCCGCGCGCGGCGCTTTAATCCACCTGGTCTAGTCCTGGTTTAGTCCAGGTTTAGTCCAGGTTTAGACCTTGGTCTAGACCTGGTATAGTCCACGTTTAGTCCTGGGTGTACAGTCTCTACGCAGAACACAATGTTACACTATAAAAAAAAGTTACACTATAAAAAAAAAACTTGGATCGGGGCCTTGGAACGAATCAGGCTTTTTCCATTGAAATAGCTACTCAACTTACAAAAAATTCACGTTACGAAACCACTTCTGGAACTAATTAATTTCGTAAGGTGAGGTACCACTGTATTCCATAATATTTTGCACTTTCTCAAACGTTTTCTTTGGATTTTTGAGTTAATGCCAGATCCATATTTCCATGGTAACAATGAAGTGTGGACCTTTTGACCCCAGTTTGCTGAATAAATAAACAAACACATTACTCTTGTTTTTACAACCTGGCCCTGACCTCTCTCTTACATCTTTTATAGCTCTTCATAGTTACCTTGAGTTATATCTTCACTAAGAGAAATACTGCAACCTATTTTATGAGGCATTTGGAAGAAAAGCAACTGTGATTCTTTCATTGTTCACAATATGAATCATAGTTGAAATGGCCCCAAAACATTAAACATTGTTATACAGTTCCAGCTCCCTTCTTCTCAAGGAACCTTCTCAAGACCTAGCTCCTCAAACCAGTGCTCTAAGATTTAACTTGATTAAGCATTTACTGTTTATGAATGGTTTGAGGTGATTGGTTGAAAGGCAAAGGTAGCAAGCTCAGGGATGAAAATCGTAAAAAAGTCATCACAGGTGAGGTTGGAGAGATTATTAAATTCAACCTTTTGGGTGCGTCTGCTTGTTGTAAATGTATTTTAAAGGTCCCATGACATGGTACTTCTTGATGCTTTTATATGGCTCCTTAATGGTTCCCTAATACTGTAAATGAATCCTTCTTCAAAATCAAGACTCAGTGCATGAGAAACAGAGATAAGATGAGAAAGAGTAATTTTTCTCTCTCTGAACAGTCCATTATGGGAGTTGTTGCTTGAATGCAAATGAGGAGAAAAGAGATGGCCTATAGTAGAGGGTGGGGGCGTGGCCAAACTCTCAGCTCTCAGCTCTCAGCTCTCAGCTGTGCTCTCTGACCCATTTCCGCGTTTTTGCGCGGAGGAAGAGATGAGAAGTGTTCCATTGAAAAATAAACACATTTCCACATAAAATAAAATTAAACCACTGCTGTTCAAAGGTCCAGAGGCTCAGATAAAGGACTTCCGAGCCTAGAAACACTCGGACGTGCCTCCAGGCAAATAAAAAAACACATTTCGCATTGCCTAGCGCATTCGCAGTCCAAACTCTCTTGGCGTGATTTACGCCTCTGAGTAGACACAGATGGGGGGTAGAGCTGCATTTTTCGATCTGACGTCAATAAGGTGCCTTGTTGAGAATTGCCCGTTTGAGCTGTGTTTTTTTCTAACGCAGAAAAGGATCGCAAATGCTCAGTTTAGACATTTCGCAACTTTTAACCATGAGGGGATGGGGGGGCTAAACAGGGTAGGGGAGCTCACATTAACGTTCAAAAACCTCAGAAAGTGAAAATTTCATGCCATGGGACCTTTAATATGTGCGACCCTGTGTGCTGCTGCCTTTTTGGTTGTTTATTGCAGTGAGTTTCTGACCTGGTTCACTCAAACTCCAATTATTTTGAGTTTCATTCTATACATGTATTTCCCGTAATCAGATATTGCCAGTAATGACCTTTTTTCCCCCATGCCATTGTTGAGTTGTAACAGTGAATTCTCTATTTTTCTCAAAGATGTGAAGAGTAAACCTTGGCTCAGCTCATTCAATAGCTCAGCAGTGCTTAGCTTTAAGATGTCCAGAGGATAATGGAAAATTGATTCTTTACAGTAACTCCATCTGTCTAGAATATGCCAAGGACATACTAACAGGAAAAATGAAACTCCACTGCCAGTCTTACTGCCATTTCTAGTCAGCATTACTCCAAAAATTCCACTGGTTAACTGCATGATAGCCACAAAAAGGAGTGTCATACTTGACTCAGCAAAACACCCACATAAAAACAACATTGTGCTTCTTTTAGTGATGAATACTATTTTTAACAAGCTAGATAAAAGAGTTAAGAGTTATTATTTATTTGTCCTGCTGAAATAATTCACATACATATATCTGTGGGACATATCTCAGTCTGGTAAGGCGTTCCACAAATGGGGGCAGCAGCTTTAAAAGTCAAAAGCGCACCCTGCTGCTACATTCCCCTTGACGCCTCAGTACAGGAAGAACAAAGGGTCTCTAGAGTCTTAAACTTTGACAAACTTTAGTAACTCACAAGGGACCATCTTTGGGACTCACCTGCGTGAAGTTGGCCCCCCATCAAAGGCATACCTACACAAAAACTATGTCAATCGTTTGTGCTTCGTTTGTGCTGTTTTGTGCTGCAAAAAGTTTTGTTTGTGCTGCTTTAGTTTTTGAGATATTAATGATTCTTTTATAGGTCAAATTGTAGTCAGCCAGCCCCCCCAAAAAACTAAAGCAGCACAAACAAAACTTTTTGCAGCACAAAACAGCACAAACGAAGCACAAACGATTGATACCATTTTGGGCAATTTTAGAGCATTTTTAAGCTTTGTGGGGGGCTGGCTAACTCCAATTTGAACTATAAAAGAATCATTAATACCTCAAAAACGAAAGTAGCACAACCGAAACTTTTTGCAGCACAAACGAAGCACAAACGTTTGACATAGTTTTTGTGTAGGTGTGCGTTTGATGGGGGGCCAACTTCACGCAGGTTTGGGACTCTTATGGGCTGAGGTTCATTGTGCACTGTCTTAAAGGAGAATTAACGTTTTTTACAATCTGAGCCTTATTTCGGTAATAAAACAAGTTGTTTTACTCACCCATAGCACTTTGGTGTCATATGGAGCACTTCCGGAGATATTTTATATTTGCGATCTCCGTAATGTGAGTTCTCGGGGCAAATGTTTGCGGTCTCCAAATAACACAAACTTTAGCACTTTTCAAATCATAGAAGCTCGATGTCTTAATCTACGCTTTCGTTTGAGTCAAAAGTGGCCTGTAATCCGAGATTTATCCGTAGTTTCGAGTAGATGAAGAGGCCAGTGCGCATGTGCGGAGTCACAGCTTATTTCACTCTCAGCTCCCGGGACCCAAACATGAAACGCAAAGCTGTAAATTATGGATAAATCTCGAATTACAGGCCACTTTTGACTCAAACGAAAGTGTAGACTAAGACATTGAGCTTCTATGATTTGAAAAGTGCTAAAGTTTGTGTTATTTGGAGACCGCAAACATTTGCCCCTAGAACTCACATTACAGATATCGCTAATCTAAAACATCTCTGGAAATGCTCCATATGACACCAAAGTGCTATGGGTGAGTAAAACAACTTGTTTTATTACCGAAATAAGGCTCAGATTGTAAAAAACGTTAATTCTCCTTTAAGTTCTGAAGCAGCTAAACTCAGTTAAAACACTGCAGTATGGAGTGCGCGAACAAACTCTGCCACTGTAGAACTTCAACTCTGTCAGTGCTCAATGACCTGACACTTCTGGACCTCACAGCTCTCTACAAATTAACAACTAAGTAGAAAGCAATAAATAGTAACTTTTATTTATTTATTTATTTATTTATTTTTTTAGCTTGTGTGACTTTTACTGTAAATCCCATCATTTTCTATAGTTTTGGGGTTGTCAGAAATATTATACACAGGGGTGTCCAAACCGCATATTCTAACATAAACAAAATGGAAAGCACCTACCTGTCCTGTCAGGGGAATGCGCCTCAATTATAGAGCACTTTTCTCTATTAGGGGATAGAAGAAGGACAAGCTTGTCTGTGATCTGTGGGGCTTTTTACTCATAACAGTTCTGCATGCATCTTATACAATGCCAGTTATGCTGCATTGTTTATTATTGCTCCCTTAGCGAGCATAGTGTTACTTTTACCTGTTGAGCATATCTTATTTTAATGTTCTTACTCAAGTGTCTACTTGACTTAAGAGATGGATATTGTTTCACACTGTCTTTTAAACTTTGAACACTTCAAGCTGTCTGCCACTAGCGTTTTGAGACATTAAACGCAGCAGTCTCTCCTTTTCCCTGGCAACTCTTGATGTGAAACCAACGCTAGATAATCGTATTTTCACGGTTTTGATTTATTTCCACCTTCTTCTGTTGTAACGTTTCCATCAATAGCCCAGTGTTTTGCTCACATAACTCTACGTTGTAGCCTCCCCCCCGCCTTCGCTCACCGCTGCCACTGATTGGGCTGCCTGAAGGATGTCACGTTTCGACACCATGGAAGCACTATATCTGTGCTGCCTTCTGATTAGAGTCCCGTTTGAAACAATAATTCTTAAAGGAAAATTAACATTTTTTTACAATCTGAGCCTTCTTTCGGCAATAAAACAAGTAGTTTTACTCACCCATAGCAGTTTGGTGTCAATTGGAGCAGTATCGCAGAACTTATGTTGAGCCGTTCTGTTCTTCTATGATCCCGTATCCGTTAGCGTGAGTGCTCGGGGCATTACTTTGCGGTGTCCAAATAACACAAACTTTAGCACTTTTCAAATCACAGAAGATCGCTGTGTCAGCGTAGACTTTTAGTGGATTCCAAAACGGCCTGAAACCCGATATATATAGCTATAGTTTCATTTGATGACGTCATCAGAGAGGACAGTGCGCATGCCTGAACTCAGCTGTTTTGTAAACACCGCTAGTCCGAAAGAAGCTAACACCGCTCTGAACTTTACTTTTCTGTTGCGATATCGGGTTTCAGGCCGTTTTGGAATCTACTAAAAGTCTACCCTGACACAGCGATCTTCTGTGACTTGAAAAGTGCTAAAGTTTGTGTTATTTGGACACCGCAAATCAGTGCCCCGAGCACTCACGCTAACGGATACGGGATCATTAGTAGAACAGAACGGCTCAACATAAGTTCTGCGATACTGCTCCAATTGACACCAAACTGCTATGGGTGAGTAAAACTACTTGTTTTATTGCCGAAAGAAGGCTCAGATTGTAAAAAAAACGTTACTTTTCCTTTAAGTCATATTGGTTAGTCTTTTGAACTAACTAACACTGTTGCTGGCGTATTATGAAAGCTAAAAAATCATGTATATGAGGTGGTAATATTTTTTTGGTATCAAACATGAAAAGAAGTTTTGTGTTGCATTTTTTCTCATTTGTATGAATAGAATGATAAAAAACAAGAGATTAGATTTCTTTCTTTTTTCATTCCTTGACCACAATGAATCTTTTTTCATGTCTGAAGTTGCTGCTCCTTGCTTTTCATTTGCATTTCCATAAAGTGTGTTTTCTGTTTTATTTGTCTGTACAGAATAATTGGCAGATTTAATTCTAGGTTGGATTGATCAGTGGAGGCAAGAGACAGCAGAGGAACAAACTTGAACTGATAAAAATAATAGATAAAAGTTCAGAAACCATATGAACACCCTACAACCCTTGTGCAGCTCCAGTTTTGGAAATGTGAACTGCTTTTTATACATCTTCATCCGCTCTGCTTTTTTTTTTTTTTTTTTTACCATTACCACTATTACTCTCACTAATAAAGTCCAGATGGCTTTGAGATAAGTGTTAGCAGACAAACACATGTAAGCAGTCCTAGAGGATCAATGTACACTTCTGCTATCACTGTATGTTCACATACAGGAACAAGCTTACCCATGTGTGAGTGACTGCATGTACTCTGACAGAAGTGGGGTCAAAATGCCTGCAGAGAATCAAGGGAACAACTGTGGGCCTCTATGCGTCAGTCTTCTAATGAGCGCAGTGATGAGCTGTGCTTTATTCATGGAAAAAAACAGAGAAGTGATAGATGAATGCACGTCAGCCAACAGGTGAGACTGAAGTCATGTCTGTGGTTCACCTCAGGATTATTATTAAAATCATTAATAATAATACAGTGGTACCTCACGTGAATTTTTCGTAAGTTGAGTAGCTATTTCAATGGAAAAAGCCTGATTCGTTCCAAGGCCCCGATCCAAGTTTTTTTTTTTTATAGTGTAACTTTTTTTTATAGTGTAACATTGTGTTCTGCGTAGAGACTGTAGACCCAGGACTAAACGTGGACTATACCAGGTCTAGACCAAGGTCTAAACCTGGACTAAACCAGGACTAGACCAGGAGGATTAAAGCGCCACGTGCGGGTCTATTTCCTGGTTTCATTTCGAGTCACGGCTGAGACCAGGTCTAGACTAGCCTGGGAATTCCCAGGCCGCTTCCGTTCGTTTCGAACTGGAAGGCGGCCTGGAAACTCGTCCAAGCGAGAGTCCCAGATTTAGGGCCCCAATCAGAGAGCGGGGGAGGGGTGGAAAGACGGTGACGCGTACTACATGACAAACGGAAGCTTGTAGTTTGAACTGACAACTGACATGATTGGCTATGGACTTACGTATACGCTCAATGATAGACATTCATAACGCCCAATAAACGGCCGTTGGCAATCGCTAACCACACCTCCGCTACGGGATTTTTCGAAGCGAGTTTCCAGACCCATATCTCACTTGTGATATGGTCAGGTGTTAACCAGACTAGGTCTAGACGTTCGTTCATGTGCTCAGACTGTGTGCGGTCCCCCTCGCTGCTCGCCTCAGCCGTGACTCGAAACGAAACCAGGAACTAGACCCGCGCGCGGCGCTTTAATCCACCTGGTCTAGTCCTGGTTTAGTCCAGGTTTAGTCCTGGTTTAGTCCAGGTTTAGTCCTGGTTTAGACCAGGTCTAGACCTGCTGGCAGCCCCGCGCCGGGTCATGCTGCGCTATCACACGTGTCAGAGCGCAATTTTCTCCCCCCTCCCCCCTCCCCCCACACTTCACTATTAATAATTTTGTTGAAAATCTATGAAAGTTTGAGTGTTTAAACGAGAGACAAATGTGAGAAAAGTTTAAATCCAGTCTGAGAAAAGCGTATAATGTGTGTGGCTGAGCGCGCATTATTTGAATTTTTGAGATTTCGCGTTTCGTAACTTGAATTTGATTTCGTATCTAGAGAAATTTAACGTGAAGGCATTTCGTAACTTGGATTTTTTGTTTGTTGGGTCTTTCATAAGGTGAGGTACCACTGTAATCATATTCTAATTTTATTTTAATCATTTAATTGCTATCTGGACTCTACACACTTTAATGCACATGCCACAAGACATTTTGTAATGAAGACAGCTGCATTACTACCGTAGATCAAAATGTTAAAAAAAATAATTAACTATTTCTGATTTGCATTATATTTAGAAACCTTTGGTCTAGGCCTGTGCCAGAAATCGAAACATCACAATTTAAACTTCGATCTTAACGGTAAGGCATTCTAATGCATGGTCCGGGTTCGATCCCCGGGTCGCCCGGGCCTTTCTGTGTGGGGTTTGCATGTTCTCCCCGTGTCTGGATGGGTTTCCTCCGGGCACTCCGGTTTCCCCCATCAACCCAAAACATGCACCAGGTAAAATCCTCCAGCTGAGGTCCTGACCAAACCGAAGCAAGAAGATCATGGAGATGGTCCCCAGGCGCAGTAATGTGCTGCTCACATTACTGCGCAGCAGTGGCTCCTAATAACAGGATGGGTTAAATGCAGAACTGGAATTTCCCCACTGTGGGACTTTCTTTCTTTCTTTTTTCTTTTTCTTTCTTTTTTCTCTTTCTTTCTTTCTTTCTTTCTTTCTTTCTTCTTTCTTTTTCTTTCTTTCTTTTTCTTTTTCTTTCTTTTTCTTTCTTTCTTTTTTCCTTTTTTTCTTTCTTTTTCCTTTCTTTCTTTCTTTCTTTCTTTTTCTTTCTTTTTCTTTCTTTCTTTCTTTCTTTCTTTTTCTTTTCTTTCCCTTTTTCTTTCTTTCTTTCTTTTTCTTTCTTTTTTCTTTTTCTTTCTTTCTTTCTTTCTTTTTTCTTTTTCTTTCTTTTTCTTTCTTTTTTCTTTTTCTTTCTTTCTTTCTTTTTCTTTTTTTCTTTCTTTCTTTCTTTCTTTCTTTCTTTCTTTCTTTCTGATTTACAGCCAATCCTGA
Organism: Paratrypauchen microcephalus; assembly: GCA_036785185.1. Classification (NCBI taxonomy): domain Eukaryota; kingdom Metazoa; phylum Chordata; class Actinopteri; order Gobiiformes; family Gobiidae; genus Paratrypauchen; species Paratrypauchen microcephalus. Next base: position 652,421 of record JAVJIX010000289.1, read on the forward strand.
GGCAGTAGGAGCGCGTGGTGCTGAAGAGGAGTCACAGCTCTCTTATTTAGGTGAAAACTCTGAGTCAAAGCCCGCCTCTTTTTGTCTCCTCATGTGTCTTCCCATTTCACAAGTTTTGACTTAAATCTTCACAATTTGACTAAAAGTCCAGTATCTCCTTCCCTCTGCCTCTGTGTGTGCAGTGTTGTCTGCCCAACTCCCCCTCCCTCACTGAGATGGAGGAAGATCACTTTATTTCAACCTTTATTTGGTTAAAAATATATTCAAAATATCTCAATTTACAATTTAAAGAAAACATTTGACTAGTTAACTTATAGGAAAAAAATAAGACTGGACTAGTGAACTATTAAAATGATAGTTTGTTGCAACCTTATTTTCAAATGGTATAGGACTTTTGATGTTATCATACCCCTTGCCCTGCTAGCAAGACCACCTTTACTTGAATACCATGTGTAATACATGTGTCTTCCCATGTGTGCCTCTTTGAAGTAATTCATGCTCCAGTATTATAATATCACTTCTAGCTAACAGTCTTATGTTACGGGTTTTGACAGAGCTGCAGTCTTTAGCCTCTTCAACCCCTGTACATTGTATTACAGTAATAGGTCTCATTAAAGTATCTGTACATGCTTTCACTAATTGCACAAGGATGAGTTCATGTGTGAGAGTGGAGTGAGAGTGCAACAGAGAGCATGATGTAACTAAGGCCAATTCTGCCTGTCAGGGGCTCTGGGCTTTGTGCCTCTCAGCTGCAGTTATAAAGCATGAAAAAATAGTTCCCTATTTTCATACACTTTTTTCTCTTCATACATTTTCAAGGGAGAAAAATTACCTCTCAATGAGAGTTACGGTGTGGGATGTGTATGTTGTAGTTTTGTTTCCCACTGAAAGGTCCTACATTATGCAAAATTGATTCTTTATAGCATAATGTTGTTACCTCATCAAAAATACAAAACACACAAGTTGTGTTTTGTGTCATTCACACGTTTGAGTAACTACATTATTAGTCTGTCTACATTTTCAAAGCTCAAAATGCTGTCCCACCTTGTGACATCATGAAGCAGTAACTTTTAATTTAACAGCTACCTTTTGTTCAGTTGAGATTGGCAATAAGGCTGAAACTGTCCAAATGATTCAAGTGAAGTTGTATGGAGTTTAAAAACACAGTGGAGCACTTCCTGTAGTACCCCATAACATCACAAGAACAGTGTGCTTTCAGTGTGAGAGAAGACGTCAGTCTAAATATGCAAGATTTGTGTGTTAAACACATATGAATGAAACAAAACACAACTCCAGGCATATTTTTGATGAGGAAACAACATAACATAGATTAAAGATCCCATGACATGGTACTTCTTGATGCTTTTATATGGCTCCTTAATGGTTCCCTAATACTGTAAATGAATCCTTCAAAATCAAGACTCAGTGCATGAGAAACAGAGATAAGATGAGAAAGAGTCATAAATGTCACTCTGGAACACTCCATTATGGGCGTTGTTGCTTGAATGCAAATGAGGAGGACAGAGATGGCCTATAGTATGGGGTGGGGACGTGGCCAAACTCTCCGCTCTTTCCTTTTCAGCTGTGCGCTGTGCTCTTCCGTGTTTTTGCACGGGGGGAGAGATGAGAAGCGTTCCATTGAAAAATAAACACATTTCCACAGAAAATAAAATTAAACCACTGCTGTTTCAGATATCCACAGGCTCAGATAAAGGACTTCCGAGCCTAGAAACACTCGCAAGTTCCTCCAGGCAAATAAAAAAAACGCATTTCGCATTGCGTAGCTCCTCCGCAGTCCAAACTATCTGGGCGTGATTTACAGAGACGCTGAGTACAGACAGACGGGGGTGGAACTGCATTTGCATTTCTTTTTTCGAGCTGACGTCAATAAGGTGCCTTGTTCAAAATCGCCCGTTTGAGCTCAGATTTTTTCAAACGCAGAAAAGGACCGCAAATGCTCAGTTTAGACATTTCACAACTTTTAGCCATGGGGGGGGGGGCTAAACAGGGTAGGGGAGCTCACATTAACGTTCAAAAACCTCAGAAAGTGAAAATTTCATGCCATGGGACCTTTAAAATAGCAAAATATGGGGTCCTTTAAGCTGGCTGCACTGAAGCCTTGGTTTATTTAAAATGCATAGTCCTAATATTATTCTGCTGTATTCATTATGGTGTTATTATAACTATGCAAGCCATATGTGCTGTTGACCTCTTGGCCAGCTCCCCCTTGTAAAAGAGATTTTATCCTCAGTTGGTTCTTATCTGGTTAAATAAAGGTTAAACCCAATGTTTATTTTAAAATCTTATTTCTAACGCTTTTTAGTGTCTAGGCTATTGTCTCAACCCCCAAATTCCAGTGGGCGGGATAAAAAGAAAAAATAAAGTTTTTTTTTTACTATTTGAGCCTTATTTCGGTAATAAAACATGTTGTTTTACTCACCCATAGCAGTTTGGTGTCATATGGAGCACTTCCAGAGATGTTTTAGATTTGCGGTTAGCCTAGCGCAACTTCTAGCCATAGCTCGGGGCATATAATATATTCCCCGAGCATGTAATATGCCCCGTGCGGGCTCCAAATAGCACAAACTTTAGCACTTTTCAAATCATAGAAGCCGATGTCTTAGTCTACGATTTCGTTTGAAGCAAAAGTGGCCTGTAATCCGAGATTTATCCATAGTTTACAGCTTTGCGTTTCATGTTTTGGTCCCGGGAGCTGAGAGCACAGTCCGCACATGTGCACTGGCGTCCTCATCTACTCGAAACTATGGCTAAATCTCGGATTACAGGCCACTTTTGCTTCAAACAAAATCGTAGACTAAGATATCGGGCTTCTATGATTTGAAAAGTGCTAAAGTTTGTGTTATTTGGAGACCGCAAAGTAATGCCCCGAGCACTCAAGTTAACGGATACGCTACAACATAACTTCTACAAAACTGCTCAAAATGACACCAAACTGCTATGGGTGAGTAAAACTACTCGTTTTATTGCCGAAAGAAGGCTCAGATTGTTAAAAAAAAACGTTACTTTTCCTTTAACAGGCACAACCAATCAGAGAAACACATTCTCTGTCATCTTATGCAATATTTCATACAAACTGGAAAATGAAACTAAGAATGCAAACAATGACGGAACTGGAGATGTCCTTGGTGCGACAGGATAGAAATTTTCACACAATTAATACATGCTGAAATTATGATACATTTTTGATACCATTTGTCTATCAGTATGTGAGTTTGTTCAACAACCCAACTGCAGACTAGTGTCGGGCCTTTGAATGGGGCGCATGCCTTCCACATGCGGTAACTGTGTGGTAACAGCCACATGCGGGTCTGGGCCAGACTCTGGATACAGTTGCTTCCTGGACCCGTGAAATTTTCCACTGTCAAAAGCCACACTCCAGACTTTATGCTTACTATTTCAAATTCAAATCTCACACTCATCTCGCAGTAAGAAGGTCCCGGGTTCTTGTTTGTATGTACTTCTTATGTGGAGTTTCCTCTGGTTTAAAAGAAGCATGATGAAACGGGTTATTCCTTCAGCTAAATAATCCTGACTATGTTCCTTGGCAGCAGTGGCACGGTGGTTAATGCACTGCCTACCTCAAAGTTTGGCAGTTGGATCTCAGTTCTGACCAGCGCATGCTTTCGTTGGTAGTCAGATGGGCAAATGGTGTAAGCTTCTGAAGAGCCACCCGTTTTTATTATTAAGGGGTGTTATGCTGGTGTGCTCCTAACGCTCCTGAAAAACATCTTCAGATCCTGTGGTCTCTTCAAACTAGGAAGAGCACCCTTGTTTTCTCTTTATTCATTTTCAGGTAGCATGTCCAAATCATTCCAGTACCTGCACTACCAGTCAAAAATTGGAGAAATTTTTCATTTATTTGTCTTCTTTATTTTAACTCAAACTCAAAATAACAACTCATTTGCACTGCTGTCAACAAAGCAAAATACACACAAAAAAAACAACTTTTTCTTTGCCACATAATTTCATAGATCTTGCCTCATATATTTGATATTTTGTATATATACAGTGGTACCTCACCTTACGAAAGACCCAACAAACGAAAAGTCCAAGTTACGAAACGCCTTCACGTTAAATTTTGGTCTCTAGATACGAAAGAAAATTCAAATTACAAAACGCGAAATCTCAAAAATTCAAATAATGCGCTCAGCCACACACATTATACGCTTTTCTCAGACTGAATTTAAACTTTTCTCACATTTGTCTCTCGTTTAAACACTCAAACTTTCATAGATTTTCAACAAAATTATTAATAGTGAAGTGTGGGGGGAAGGGGGAGGGGGGAGAAAACTGCGCACGGACACGTGTGATAGCGCAGCATGACCCGGCGCGGGGCTGCCAGCAGGTCTAGACCTGGACTAAACCAGGACTGGACCAGGACTAAACCTGGACTAAACCAGGACTAAACCTGGACTAGACCAGGACTAGACCAGGTGGGTTAAAGCGCCGCGTGCGGGTCTATTTCCTGGTTTCGTTTCGAGTCACGGCTGAGGCGAGCAGCGAGGCGGACCGCACGCAGTCTGAGCGCATGAACGAGACCCGTGCTCAAACCGTGCCTCCTCTAGACCTCCTCTAGACCTGGCCTAGAGGTCTAGACCAGGTCTGGTCTAGACCAGGTCTAGACCAGGTCTAGACCAGGTCTAGACCACCGCGGCTCTTGCATGCATTCGTTCATGCGCTCCGACTGCGTGCGGTCCCCCTCGCTGCTCGCCTCAGCCGTGACTCGAAACAAAACCAGGAAATAGACCCGCACGCAGCGCTTTAATCCACCTGGTCTAGTCCTGGTTTAGTCCAGGTTTAGACCTTGGTCTAGACCTGGTATAGTCCATGTTTAGTCCTGGGTCTACAGTCTCTACGCAGAACACAATGTTACACTATAAAAAAAAGTTACACAAGTTGCCTTGGAACGAATCAGGCTTTTTCCATTGAAATAGCTACTCAACTTACGAAAAATTCACGTTACGAAACCACTTCTGGAACGAATTAATTTCATAAGGTGAGGTACCACTGTACTAGTATATAAAGGTGTGTCCAAACTTGATTTGTCATGTTGATAAAAGCATGCTTCTATTTTATACAACAGTGGGCAAATGCTTTTTCTTTTCTGAAAAAAATTGTCCCTTAAGAGAACTATAATCTGTACTATTTCAGCTCATTCTTCCTGATCTCCCTTATTGCAGTCTAAAGCATGTGGGGGTGAATACCAGTCTCATTCAGAAAAAAGTAAAATAAAAAAAAATCACTGAAACACTGTTTTGCTGTGCTGGGGAAGTTGTGAATGTTTTTTATGAGTCTAAACCAAAGTTTTCAGCTTTTACCTCATGTGCCCTGGCTCCACTCACAGACAGAACACACCACAAGAGCTGGCTTATGTAACAGTCCAGTCATGGTATTTACAACCAGGCCTAACTCAGTCTTTATACAGACGTACAGTCATCACTCAGGCTTTATTCAAAAAGGAAGTGTGGGCTGTTGTGTTTAACCCCATGTCAGTGTTAAAAAGATGAAGGAGTACAGTATTCATACTGTAGTCATATGAATAGATTATTATAGAGGCAAAGTCAAATTACTTTGACAGGAGGTAGAAAACGGTTATGTAAAATTTTCCGTGCTTTTGTCCAACTTTTGTCCAGTTGACAAATTGATTTTATCCTTTTGCCAGCAATTTTCCTTACTGCAATAACAATGCATCATGTGAGCATATTTAGCCACATTACATTGTGCTGCATGATACAGTCTCTCACTTAAAGGAAAAGTAACGTTTTTTACAATCTGAGCCTTATTTCGGTAATAAAACAAGTTGTTTTACTCACCCATAGCACTTTGGTGTCATATGGAGCATTTCTGGAGATGTTTTAGATTAGCGTTAGGCTAACGCCGTTAGCCTAGCGCGACTTATAGCCATAGCTCAGGGCATTCCCCGAGCATGTAATATGCCCCGTGCGGGCTCCAAATAACACAAACTTTAGCACTTCTCAAATCATAGAAGCTTGATGTCTTTAGTCTATGATTTCGTTTGGTCAAAAGTGGCCTGTAATCCGAGATTTAGCCATGGTTTAGAGTAGATGAGGAGGCCAGTGCACATGTGCGGACTGTGCTCTCAGCTCCCGGGACCCAAACATGGAATGCATAGCTGTAAACTATGGATAAATCTCGGATTACAGGCCACTTTTGATTCAAACGAAATCGTAGACTAAAGACATCGAGCTTCTATGATTTGAAAAGTGCTAAAGTTTGTGTTATTTGGAGCCCGCACGGGGCATATTACATGCTCGGGGAATGCCCCGAGCTATGGCTAGAAGTCGTGCTAGGCTAACGGCGTTAGCCTAACGCTAATCTAAAACATCTCCAGAAATGCTCCTTATGACACCAAAGTGATATGGGTGAGTAAAACAACTTGTTTTATTACCGAAATAAGGCTCAAATTGTAAAAAATGTTACTTTTCCTTTTCCTTTAATTCATATATTTTATAAACACACAGTCTAAAAGAATAATAAAAGAATAATACAAGAATAATTATAATTTAGACACTTAACCCACCTTGCTGTCCAGTGTCTGCACCCCCTGGTGTAGAGAAAAGGAAGCGTTGAGTGCCTCAAACATGAAAAAGCGATAATTTACTCACAAGATTCCACTTTACTAGACTTTACCGCTTCAAATCACCTCAATACCTAAATTTGACATTTGTATATCTGTGTAAATGCAAATTATCGAGTTAATCCAGGTTCCCCACTGTTCTTGTTCTTTTCTATAAGCTCCACATGAAGTTAATGCCCCCTAATTCCCTGTGGTCATAGTAAACATGACCAAAATGGAGCTAACCCTTTCCTCTGTTTATGTACTGGTCTATTTGAGTAATTGCTGTGATTTGATGATTATGTTAACAAGTTCTCTGAAACAAGGAACACGTTTTCCCCTACGGGCAGTGTGAAACATGACGCAGCTCAAATTCTCTATAAATGATACGGTGTGAGTGAGTTAGTTCAGTTGAGCTAAATAGAAGTCAATTAATGTGGTGTTACTGAAGTGATGTATAGGTCTTTCTACAAAGCATAATTGCCAAGGTTGTTCTAGAGAGGAGGGAAGTAAAAGAGATGCTGAATAATGCATGACAACAGATAGAGATAATTAGGGTCAGGGAGGTAACTGCTGTGGGTCCGTCACCTTCTTGTTTCTATGGATATGTCGTTTCTCTGCCTGGAATGTTCCACAGTATGATGTTAAACAGCTCTACCTTACATTTATTCAATTACAAGTGGCTTTATTGCTCAAAAATAACTGCATTCTGACTGTGAGCGGGGTTGCCTCTCCGCAGTGCACCTTTAAAGGTACAGTGTGTAGGATTCGTGGCGCATAGGTGGTGTAGGTACCATGCACTTCCTCTTTTGGCTACGGCAGACCTCGAGGGTCACCCGGGCGCGCCGTAACGCGGACAGCTCGCGTACCAGCGCGCACCCGGCGCTGTGCGAGCTCTCGCCGACAACCACGGTATAAATAAAACGCGGTCCCGTTCACAGTTTTTTTTTCTTTTCGCATGAAAACACACATTCCCGATCGTGTACCATGACAATCTACACATCAAATGAAACCTTACAGTCTCCTCTTTTTGACTATGCAATTCATTTCCCGGCACAACAATCACTCCCCGAGCACATGGGGCTTTTATACGGAAAAGCACAAAAGGAGGTTTGTTACTTAGCTTACCTTTGAAGGCTCTGGACAGGTCAAACTCAGTATTTCACCATAAGCTTGGTCTCAATCTGTCCGTAAGGATCCAGCGAATAAAATCCAGTAAAACAATTTAGTCCAAAACACGTGTTAGATCCATTACGACGTGTGATCCGGCAGCATGCTTGTCGTTGTTTACCCAAAACCACGAGGCTTGCCGAAGGCGGAGCCCAAATGTCCTTCTGCGGCTCTCGTAGTTAAAATGGCTGCCTCCAAATGGAGTCAATTCCCCTTTTATGTGACTATATCTAAGTCCAAAAGAATACTTTGATTTCATGATGGAAGTGAAAAGGCTTGGAAAACAATGTATTTTTGAATGTGTATCTTCAATTTTGGTAATTAACGGGTAAAAATCTTACACGTTGTCCCTTTAACAGGCTTTGCGTTCATGGTGTCTCTGTCTGCAAGTTTCTTTCAGGTGCTGTGTTTTAAGCAATGCACTATGGTCACCTTTTGCTTGATTTCCATTGTCTCAGGCCTGTTGAAGACATACCAGTTACATTTACAGATAGGCAATACATTTTCAAATAGAAGAAAATGTTTTGGAAATTGTTGTATATTTTTCAGGCTATAAAACATTTCACCGTTCAAAAGATGGAGTATTTTTTATTAGAGATCAACCAATATGTTTTTATTTCATGGCCAATACTGATACAGATTGTTTAGAATCCAGACAAACCAATGTCCGATGAGCTGTGCTGATATTTTTGGAGTGATTTGGATTATTTTCCCCAAATGATGTTATTTCAATTGACTACAAACTCACCCACAGCACTTAGGAGAGGAGAAATCTATAGGAGAGCAGTGTTGTCACATTTTCAGCAGTTATCTCTCTGCATTAATCGTTCAAATAAAGCTTTATGTATACAGTGGTACCTCACCTTACGAAATTAATTCGTTCCAGAAGTGGTTTCGTAATGTGAAAAATTCTTAAGTTGAGTAGCTATTTCAATGGAAAAAGCCTGATTCGTTCCAAGGCCCCGATCCAAGTTTTGTATAGTGTAACTTTTTTTAATAGTGTAACATTGTGTTCTGCGTCCTGATTGGTTTCTCAGACTGGATTTAAACTTTTCTCACATTTGGGGAGCAGCGAGGAGGACCGCATGCAGTCTGAGCGCATGAACGAGACCCGTGCTGGTCTAGACCAGGTCTAGAGCAGGTCTAGACCAATGTTCCCCCTAATGTTTTATGTGTCTGAGCAAACACACTAACTCCCTGAGCGCTCCATGGACCCCTGTGCGCGACATCCGACATGCACCCCCGCTACACGCTGTTGCGAAAGAGCTGCGTGTGCTCACGGCTTGTGCGGCTCGCACACCGGTAGAAGTTTAATACGAGGCACATACTTTTGTTTCTGAATACGGGACGATTCCCCCATATTCAGATGACCCCGTGACTGAAAAAAAAAACGGAACTCTTTCATCCCTGCGCTGCATAGGTTTTCTTGTGCGCTGAGAATGTGCGAGCAGTGCGCAATTGCACAGGCGCGCAGCTTAGAGGGAACGTTGATCTAGACCACGGCTCTTGCATGCGTTCGTGGGTCTCATTCATGCACTCATGCGCTCAGACTGCGTGTGGTCCTCCTCGCCTCCTCGCTGCTCGCCTCAGCTGTGACTCGAAACGAAACCAGGAAATAGACCCACGCGCAGCGCTTTAATCCACCTGGTCTAGTCCTGGTCTAGTCCTGGTTTAGTCCTGGTTTAGTCCTGGTTTAGTCCAGGTTTAGTCCAGGTTTAGTCCAGTTCTAGACCTGCTGTCAGCCCCGCGCCGGGTCATGCTGCGCTATCATACGTGTCAGAGCGCAGTCTTCTCCCCCCTCCCGCTTCCCCCCACACTTCACTATTAATAATTTTGTTGAAAATCTATGAAAGTTTGAGTGTTTAAACGAGAGACAAATGTGAGAAAAGTTTAAATCTAGTCTGAGAAAAGCGTATAATGTGTGTGGCTGAGCGCGCATTATTTGAATTTTTGAGATTTCGCGTTTCGTAACTTGAATTTTCTTTCGTATCTAGAGACCAAAATTTACCGTGAAGGCGTTTCGTAACTTGAAATTTTTGTTTGTTGGTAAGGTGAGGTACCACTGTAATCTTTATGCAGCAGGTCAGCCAAAAATAATACTGGCAACTGTTCTAATAACCCATAGATACCAGCCTGGATACAAGCAGAGTAATGTGTTCCAGTGGTGTTCAGGCCAGGTAAATGTCAGTGGATTGTGGATCAGTGGTGTGCAGTGAAAAGGAAGTGTTCTGCAGCCGTGAGCATGACCTCTGACCTCAGAGGTGTTGGCCTGGTTTCTGAGCCAGCTCCCAGCTGAGCCTGAATACCTTTACCACTCTTTTCCTCACTCTTTTCCTACATCTGGGTGCTTAAAGAGCCGCCAGTACTAGAGTTAACTAGAGTGGCTGTGGTTGTCACGTAATAACCTGCAACTGACTCATTGGCATCTGTTTGTCCGACCCGGAAATTCAAATGTAGTTGCCATAATTGATCCTAAAGAGGCGGGTACAGACACAGCTTTTGACCCAAAAGTCAGATTTTTTACAAATATGCACTAAAATGCCAAAATATGGCCAGGGATAGGTGTACACTTCTATTTTACACCCATTTACACAGTTAATCATTAAAAAAGGGGTTTTGGTGTTTTGTGGCTCTTTAACAAAACATATTATTGGTGACTTTTACATTCAGTTCCTACAAGGTCCTACATTATACAAATTGACTCTTGTGCACTTTAAAGGGACAGTGTGTAAGATTTTTACCCGTTAATTACTGAAATTGAAGATACCCATTCAAAAATACATTGTTTTCCAAGCCTTTTCACTTCCATCATGAAATCAAAGTATTCTTTTGGACTTAGATATAGTCACATAAAAGGGGGATCTTCCCCATGCAGAGGCAGCCATTTTGAATACGAGAGCCGCAGAAGGACATTTGGGCTCCGCCTTCGCCTTCGGCAAGGCTCGTGGTTTTGGGTAAACAACGACAAGCATGTTGCCGGATCAGACGTCGTAATGGATCTAACACGTGTTTTGGACTAAATTGTTTTACTGGATTTTATTCGCTGGATCCTTACGGACAAATTGAGAGCAAGTTTATGGTGAAATACTGAGTTTGACCTGTGCAAAGCATTCTAAGGTAAGCTAACCTCGTTTTGTGCTTTTCCGTATAAAAGCCCCATGTGCTCAGGGAGTGTTTGTTGTGCAGGGAAATGAATTGCATAGTCAAAAAGAGGAGACTGTAAGGTTTCATTTGATGTGTAGAGTGTCATGGTACATGATCGGGAATGTGTGTTTTCATGAGAAAAGAAAAAAAAAAAAAAACAGGACCGCGTTACGGCGCGCCCGGGTGACCCTCAAGGTCTGCCGTAGCTAAAACAGAAAGTGCAATAGCACCATCCACCTATGCGCCACGAATCCTACACACTGGGGCTTTAAGACATGTTAGAATGTTGTCAACCCTCAAAAACACAGTCAAGAGATGTGTTTTTTTATTCACATGTGTGAGGAATCTGTCTCTCTCCTGTATTAGTCTGTCTGCACCTCCAAAGCTCTGTTCTACCTTGTGATGTTATGAAGTGTTAGTTTTCACGCTAACAGCTACCTTTTGCCTTTAGTTCAGTAGAGATGGGCAATTCCAGGGCTGAAATTATCCAAATGATTCTAGTAAAGGTGTGTTGAGTTTAAAACACAGGGAAAGCGCTTCCTGTATCACCATATGATGACACAAATCATACGTTTTAGAAGAACTTGGGATTTGTGTTGTTAGATTTGTTATTTGTGTTGAAACAAATGAAAGAAACCAAAACTCAAGATATGTTTTTCATGAGGAAGTAACATTATAACCTAGATCAGAAAATTGGCCCTTTATTATATTATAAATATTATAATTATCTATAATATTATATTATAATTATGTGCAAAAACAGTAATTTCAGTTTCACAGCAAATGCTCAGATTTATTTTTAAGTATATATTTTAAATATCACGAATCATTTTGATGGTTTAATAGTTCATGCTGAAGGCAATAAAAGCTTTGGAATTTCATTTGATTTATTTGGTGAGGACTTGAGAGAAATGCACAGCAGCACTGGAGGACTGAAGCCTGCCTCACCTCGTCCACTCTGTTTTTTTATTTAAAACAAGGACAGTGCACAGAAAACATGAATCTCAGTGAGATTAATGTTTTTGTGCCAGTTTTAGCTACAAGCTACTTTCTGTCTGCAGTCCTAGGGCATGTACAAAATACATTAAAGAAAATATTTACATTAGACCAACTCTAACAGCAACATTTCATCAGTAACTGTCTCCTTAAAGCAGTGCTTCTCAAATAGTGGGGCGGGTCATTCTCCCCCATGGGGACAACATCGACAGCATGACGGACTGTATAACAGATTACATCAACTTCTGTGAAGATACAACCGTCGCCACACACACTGTCCGCTGTTACCCCAACAACATGCCCTGGATCACCAGCCATCTGAAGGATCTACTTTAACTCTGGTGACAAGGACGAGGTGAAGAAAGTGCAATGGCAGCTCAAGGTCCAGCTAAGGCAGGGCCAGGAGGCCTATGGAAGGAAATTAGAGGCTAAACTCAGACAGAATAACACCAGAGATGTGTGGAGGGGAATGAAGGCTATTACTGGTCTTTTCAAAACAAAGCAGCAGGACAACAGCCCAGACAGATCAAACTAACCTTATTTGCATTTTAATCTTTCTCATCCCCTGGCCCCCCCATCCCTACACCTTCCAGATGACCAACCCACACCACACCACAGACCATCCAGACGAACATTCATCAGCCCATCACCTCTGCTCCCACACCTACTCCCACCCCCACGGAGGAACCCAGCTCAGTGTCTTTGTCACCTGCCCAGGTGAGAAGGCAGCTGGAGAAAGTTCACCAAAACAAGTCTGCTGGACCAGATCAAGTCAACCCCCGCATGCTGAAGACATAGCACCACAGCTCACTGGGGGTCCTGCACTTTCTCTGCACACTGAGCCTGAAGCTTGAAAGGATACCAGTGCTATGGAAGACCTGCATTGTGCCAGTGCCCAAGAAACCTATCCCTATGGACTCAGTGACTTCAGACCAGTTGCTTTGACATCTCATGTCATAAAAGTGTTTGAGAGACTTCTGGCTCAGCTCAGACCCCTGGTGGCACCATCCCTGGATCTTCTATAATTTTCCTATCAGGCCCACATTAGTGTGGATGATACTTTAATCTGTCTTCTGCAGTGGGCTTACTCTCACCTGGATAGTGTTAAGGGCTAAGTGACGATATTGTTCTTCAATTTCTCCAGTGCGTTTAACACAATCCAGCCCTTTCTGATGAGTGAGAAGCTGCTCAGTATGGGTGTCAGCACCTCCATTGTTTCCTGGATTTCTGACCTGTCAGCCAGGCCTCAGTATTTGTGACTGGGGACCACCCTGTCTGACACTGTGGTCAGTAATGTAGGAGTCCCCAAGGGTACAGTCCTGTCTCTGTTCCTGTTCACTCTGTACACCTCTGATTTCCAGTACAGCTCAGACTCCTGCCATCTGCAGAAGTTCTCTGATGACTCTGCAGTGGTAGGGTGTATCAGCGATGGACAGGAGCTGAAGTACAGGACACTGATTGCAAATTTTGTGGAGTGGTCCCAGGCAAACCATCTGTTGACAAGAGCAAGGAACTGAGATTAAGATTAAAATTAAGACTTTATTGATCTCACACACAGTGACACACAGGAGAAATTTTACTTCTGCAATTGACCCATCCTTTTTTCAGGACCAGGAACTGGTGTTTGACTTCAGGAGAAGTACCCAGTACCCTGTACTTTGCTGTGGTCTGCTGGGGGAGCATCATCATCCGTCCATCCATCCATTTTCTTCTGCTTATCTGGGGCCGAGTCGCGGGGGCAACGATCTAAGGAGGGACGCCCAGACCTCCTTCACTCCTCTGGGGGGACCCCAAGGTGTTCCCAGGCCAGCCAGGAGACAAAGTCCCTCCAGCGTGTCCTGGGTCTTCCCTGCGGCCTCCTCCTTATGGGACATTCTGAGGGAGGCGTCCAGGAGGCATCTGGAACAGATGCCCGAGCCACCTCAGCTGGCTCCTCTTGATGTGGTTAAGCAGCGGCTCTACTCTGAGCTCCTCCCATGTGACTGAGCTCCTCACCCTATCTCTAAGGGTGCGCCCAGCCACTCAGCGGAGGAAACTCATTTCGGCCGCTTGTTTCCGCAAACTTGTCCTTTCGGTCATTACCCAGAGCTCATGACCATAGGTGAGGGTAGGAATATAGATTGACCGGTAATTTTTTTTTTTGGCTCAGCTCCCTCTTCACCACAACAGTCCGGTACAGCGACCGCATCACTGCCGACGCTGCACTGATCCGCCTGTCAATCTCGCGTTCCATCCTCCCCTCACTCGTGAACAAGACCCTGAGGTACTTGAACTCCTCCACTAGAGGCAAGGACTCTCCACCCACCCGGAGAGGGCAAGCCACCTTGCCAGAACCATGGCCTCCCATTTGGAAGAGCTGATCCTCATCCCAGCCGCTTCACACTCGGCTGCAAACCGCCCCAATGCATGCTGGAGGTCCCGGTTCGATGAAGCCATCAGGACAACATCATCTGCAAACAGCAGAGATGAGATCCTGTGGTTCCCAAACCGGATCCCCTCCGGCCCCTGACTGCACCTAGAAATTCTGTCCATAAATATAATGAACAGAACCGGTGACAAAGGGCAGCCCTGGCGGAGTCCAACATGCTGGAAATAGGTCCGACTTACTACCGGCAATGCGAACACAGCTCATGCTCCGGTCATACAGGGACCGAACAGCCCTTAGCAAAGAAATTCTCCTCTCCAGCACCCTGGAATAGACCTTACCGGAAAGGCTGAGGAGTGTGATATCCCGATAGTTGGAACACACCTTCCGGTCCCCCTTCTTAAACAGAGGGACCACCACCCCGGTCTGCCAGTCCAGAGGTACTGTCCCTGATTGCCACGCGATGTTGCAGAGACGTGTCAGCCAAGACAGCCCTACAACATCCAGAGACTTAAGATACTCACGAAGGATCTCATCCACCCCCAGGGCCTTGCCACCGTGGAGCTTTCCAACCACCTCAGTAACTTCAGCCAGGGTGATGAATGAGTCGGCCTCTGAGTCCCCAGCCTCTGCTTCCTCATCGGAAAATGTGACGGTGGTATTGAGGAGATCCTCAAAGTATTCTTTCCACTGTCCGATAACATCCCCAGTCGAGGTCAACAGCTCCCCACCCACACTGTAAACAGCGTTGGTGAAGCACTGCTTCCCCCTCCTGAGGCGCCGAACGGTTTGCCAGAATTTCTTTGAGGCCATCCGATAGTCCTCCTCCATGGCCTCTCCAAACTCCCCCCAAACCCGAGTTTTTGCCTCTGCTACCACCTGGGCTGCAGCACGCTTGGCCCGCTGGTACCCGCCAGCTGCCTCAGGAGTCCCATGAGCCAACAAGGCCCGATAGGACTCCTTCTTCAGCCTGACGGCATCCCTAACTTCGGGGATTGCCGCCACGACAGGCACCACAGACTTTACAACCACAGCTACGGCCAGCCGCATCGACAATAGAGGCCGAGAACAAAGCCCACTCGGACGCTATGTCCCTCAGCCTCCCCTGGAAGAAGCTCTCCTGGGAGAAGCTCTCCCGGAGGTGTGAGTTGAAGGTGCCCCTGACAGAGGGCTCTGCCAGACGTTCCCAACAGACCTTCACGATACGCTTGGGTCTGCCACGTCTCTCCGGCTTCCTCCCCCGCCAGCGGACCCAACTCACAACCAGGTGGTGATCGGTTGACAGCTCTCCCCCTCTCTTCACCCGAGTGTCCAAGACATGCGGCCGGAGGCCACAACAACAAAGTCGATCATCGACCTCCGTCCTAGGGTGTCCTGGTGCCATGTGCACTGATGAACACCCTTGTGCTTGAACATGGTGTTCGTTATGGACAAACCGTGGCTAGCACAGAAGTCCAATAACAGAACACCACTCGGGTTCAGATCAGGGAGGCCGTTCCTCCCAGGCACCCCTCTCCAGGTGTCAATGTCGTTGCCCATGTGGGCGTTGAAGATCCTCAGTAGAACAACAGAGTCCCCGATCGATGCACTGTCCAGTACCCCTCCCAGGCACTCCAAGAATGTCGGGTACTCTGCACTGCTGTTCGGCCCGTAGGCTGACACAACAGTGAGCGACCTGTCCCTGACCCGAAGGCGCAGGGACGTGAGCAGCATCAGTAAAAGGGATATTGGTCGGATTGACAAACTGGTCTGTAAAGCTGATCATGTGATCGCTATGAGCTGGAGACAATATGTCACAGTGAGGGACAGGAGGACATTGGACAAACTGCTCTCTATCATAGACACTCCTGCTTACCCACTGCACCAGACCATAGAGGGACAGAGGAGCTCATTCTCCAACAGGCTCCTCCAGCTCCACTCAAACAGTGAGAGATACAGAACTACATTCATACCATACTCCCTACAACTGTACAACAACTCAATCTTAAGTAACGGATAACCTTATCCTCTGTCAATCAGTATGTTATTGCACTGCCGTTCTTGTCTCCTGTATATAGCTGTGATTTTATATTTTATTTTATATTTTATTACTTATTTTTCTATTTTATTTTGACTTGGACATATACATTTTTTTTTTTTATAATTATGTCTCATTTGACACCGGTCTCTTGCTATCTTTTTTGCTATACCATCTATTTTTTGTTACTCTCTGTAATATATTATATTATGATGAGTGAGCTACTGTACATGAATCATTTCCCCTGTGGATCAATAAAGTTTGGCTAGGTCTAAGTCAATCAGTCAGAATGTTTAAACGTTTGAAGAAACCTAACGCTGACATGCCTGCCTTCTCAGAAGCCATTGTTTTAGCCCATGAGAGAAAGTATGGTAGTTAGTGCAAGTTTGAAGATCAGATGGAAGCGTATTCCAATTTTTTGCTGCTGTGTATGAGAAAGCCAACTGTCCCATCACAGTACGTTTAAAGGGAATGGTCAGATCAGAATTTACAGATGAGCGATATGTTCTAGTCATCTACTCTGACCTTAACTGGAAGAAGCCTCTTAAAGGAGGGGAGCAGCATTGTGGAGAATTCTATGGAGCAGCTGCATCTCAGAATAAAAAATCATATTGTCAAAGTTTAACAGGTTGTATATGTTCAGTACGTTACAATAATAATAAATCAATTATTTTTTTAATCAAAAACTTTGAGGGCTTGCTTAAAATCTCAATTGATTTTTGATTGTGTGTTTAGAGTTTCGAATATGTCTGAGGTTTGGGATATTAAATTTCATAACTTTACTTCGATGTTTAATTTGTTTATCAAAGGATACATCGTAACAGTTTTTTTTAAGTGTTTAGAGTGAGGCATGAAGCTTGTAGCCATTTGGCTAAACTATCAAGTGCTAGCACAAACTAGACAGCCACCTCTGTCATCTTTCTCCCATGGGTATAAATGACCGTATCATCAGCGTACATTTGTTTTTCCACATCTGCACAATGGGTAAGTCATTGATGTGTAGGCAAAACAACGATGGCCCCAAAATAGAGCCATGTGGAATTCCTATTGTACAGGGCTTAAAGGATGAGAGTTTGTCATAATAAGTTCCCACATTTAGTAAGTTTTAACAACAATACTGCATGATTCACAGTACTGAATGCTTTTTTGTGTAGGTGTGAGTGTTATTCGGGGTGAATTTGTGATAGGCTGCTTGATGTAAAGTGCTCTGGATGTTCATTTCATGGGTTTCATTTCCTGCTGTAGGGAAAAGTACTGCCTATTGAAATCTTAACAAGCAAGACTGTGGACATGGAAACCCAAAATTAGTGTTTAAATTAATAAATAAAACCGTTTACTTAAAGGGACAGTGTGTAAGATTTTTACCTGTTAATTACTGAAATTGAAGATACCCATTCAAAAATACAGTGTTTTCCAAGCCTTTTCACTTCCATCATGAAATCAAAGTATTCTTTTGGACTTAGATATAGTCACATAAAAGGGGGATCTTCCCCATATAGAGGCAGCCATTTTGAATACGAGAGCCGCAGAAGGACATTTGGGCTCATCCTTCGCCGAGGCTCCTGCTAACAGCTGCTCAGCCGCGCTGCCTGAGGGAGCGGAGGAGCGAAGGAGAGAAGGGGAAGGGGAGGGGGGAAGGGGGGAGCCTCGTGTAAACAAGCATGCTGCTGTATCACACGTCGTAATGGATCTAACACGTATTTTGGACTAAATTGTTTTACTGGATTTTATTCGCTGGATCCTTATGGACAGATTGAGACCAAGTTTATGGTGAAATACAGAGTTTGACCTGTGCAGAGCCTTCAAAGGTAAGCTAAGTAACAAACCTCGTTTTGTGCTTTTCTGTATAAAAGCCCCATGTGCTCGGGGAGTGATTGTTTTGCAGGGAAATGAATTGCATAGTCAAAAAGAGGAGACTGTAAGGTTTCATTTGATGTGTAGATTGTCATGAATCATGATCGGGATTGTGTGTTTTCATGCGAAAAGAAAAAAAAAAAAGTGAACGGGGAACCGCGTTTTATGTATACAGCGACGCGCGGTTCGTGCGCGGGTACGCGAGCTGTCGGCGCTACGGCGCGCCCGGGTGACCCTCGAGGTCTGCCGTAGCCAAAAGAGGAAGTGGAATAGCTACTAACCACCTATGCGCCACGAATCCTACACACTGTACCTTTAATTCATATTGAGAGCTTTCTTAGAACACTGTTTTGCTTGATTTTTGAAATGTATTTATATGACGCTTTTCACAGACATATTATGTCACATAGAACGTTTTACAGATCATTATTCATTCATTCCATACCCAGTGGTGGTAAGCTAAAATAGTAACCACAACTGCCCTGGGGCAGACTGACCGAAGTGTGGCTGTGCCATTGGCCCCTCCAACCACCACCATCACTCACGAATACACCACTTTCATACTAGGCAATGTGGGTGAAGTGCCTTGCCTAATGACACAATGACAGTCTTTGCGACTGGCGCCCCTCTGTGGCACCTGATTTTCCCAGTTGTCTCACATCCAAGTACTGACCAGGCCTGAGATCTGATGAGATTATGCATTGGCAAGCTGGTATTGGCCATTGTCCAATTAACATCCACAGTTTGTCTTTCTCTAATTACACACTGTTGCTATAAAACAGTGTGTAATTATAGCCATTGCTGCCTTCAAAAAATAGAACTCTACCAGCAGATGGCAGTGTTGCTCCACAACAGAAATGCACCACTGTCCCCAAGTACAGTAGAGAATCTTTTTCCTCTCTTTTTCTGTAACCAAAGCAAGGTGATTATAAGCAGAAAAGAAACTTACCAAGAGACTTCCTGTTTATGATATTATTAGTATTTGTAGTGTTTGATATTAGTAACACAGAGGTAATTATAGCAATGACATTAAAGGATGATCAGGTTAGGTTAGCTGCTCTCAAATTCCATTTCTGCATTTAGTCAACCTTTATGTGTGACGTTTGCATGCCTATATCTGTGTTATCTCTATGTGATTCCATTCTCCATTCAGCTCATAGACAGTTTAAAGAAGTGAACCAAGGGAGTGTGACGTCACCCATAGCATTTGGTTCTAGTCACATGAAGCTCGTGAGGCTAGTAGTTATAGAATCGAATTTGGAGCCAAATTTCATATTAGGAATACGAATTTACTGATGGACCAAATAGCGAAATACAAACATTTTAAGACCAAATAACAAGGCTCATTGCAGCAGTTACAGAGAGAGAGTTGACATTTTTCATTGTAAAGTCAGTTGGAGCCAGAGCCGATGAAGCCGGAAGCACCTCAAAGCTCACTTCCTATTCCTATTTGGAATGTGGCGGCTGGTGGATTAGCTTTGTCCATTTATATATACAGTGGTACCTCACCTTATGAAAGACCCAACAAACGAAAATTTCAAGTTACGAAACGCCTTCACGTTAAATTTTGGTCTCTAGATACGAAAGAAGCGCGAAATCTCAAAAATTCAAATAATGCGCGCTCAGCCACACACATTATACGCTTTTCTCAGACTGAATTTAAACTTTTCTCACATTTGTCTCTCGTTTAAACACTCAAACTTTCATAGATTTTCAACAAAATTATTAATAGTGAAGTGTGGGGGGAAGGGGGAGGGCGGAGAAAACTGCACGCGGACACGTGTGATAGCGCAGCATGACCCGGCGCGGGGCTGCCAGCAGGTTTAGACCTGGACTAAACCAGGACTGGACCAGGACTAAACCTGGACTAAACCAGGACTAAACCTGGACTAAACCAGGACTAGACCAGGTGGATTAAAGCGCCGCGTGTGGGTCTATTTCCTGGTTTCGTTTCGAGTCACGGCTGAGGCGAGCAGCGAGGGGGACCGCACGCAGTCTGAGCGCATGAACGAACGCATGCAAGAGCCGCGGTGGTCTAGACCTGGTCTAGACCAGGTCTAGACCAGGTCTAGAGGAGGCACGGTTTGAGCACGGGTCTCGTTCATGCGCTCAGACTGCGTGCGGTCCCCCTCGCTGCTCGCCTCAGCCGTGACTCGAAACGAAACCAGGAAATAGACCCGCGCGCGGCGCTTTAATCCACCTGGTCTAGTCCTGGTTTAGTCCAGGTTTAGTCCTGGTTTAGACCTTGGTCTAGACCTGGTATAGTCCACGTTTAGTCCTGGGTCTACAGTCTCTACACAGAACACAATGTTACACTATAAAAAAAGTTACACTATAAAAAAAAACTTGGATCGGGGCCTTGGAACGAATCAGGCTTTTTCCATTGAAATAGCTACTCAACTTACGAAAAATTCACATTACGAAACCACTTCTGGAACAAATTAATTTCATAAGGTGAGGTACCACTGTACGGTCTGTAATTCAACCTCAAACTTGCACAGGTAAGTAGGTAGTGTTTATGAAGTAATCGATCATTTCTACATACACCAGCACTAACCAAGATCCTTGCTTTACCTAATCTGAGACCCTACCGACACGATTGCCCCAGTGGCTATGAATGATGAGTGAAATTCAGAAGACAGATTTCCATATGAGCACAATAAAGCATCTTGCCTTACCATTACAGTAGCCCCCGCAGTAGTCCTATTCAAAGTATCACGCGCAGTAGTACATTTTCAAGCTGTAATTGACCCTCATGGGCCAATTCAACCCTCTGCTCTCCGCAAAACTTTACCGTTCTGTACATCCTGTTCTTCTGCACGCACTTTTTCCATTATTCAAATATATTCATGATTAAATGCAGCTAAATTTAGGTGTGAGCAGCTCCCATTGTTCAGCTCTGCCTCTTGGTAATTAACCCGACGAGGCAAGAATACATTAGCTGTCATGAGAAGTGAATCCAGCAGAGAACCCTGGCCCCTCTCCTTTCGCCTGGATGTCATAGTCACATGTGCACCCCCCCTTCCCCACCATGAATGTGCACGCGTTCCAGACACTTCAAACCCATTACATTGACACAAGCACTGAGAACGGAGGCGCTGAAAGCAGGGCAGAGATGAGTTAAAAGGATTTTTAACTTGTCAGACATAATTTCTTGTGAAAATGATGGTACTCCAAAGTGTTTGTCAGCGTCATTTCAAAGTATGTGTTTGTTAATAATACCATGTTAGATTTAAGGGCCGCTGTGAAAAGGACAATATTGTTACTTCAATTAGCCAGGCTTACATCTGATGTTACCCAGAGGAAATATTAGGTTTTGCCCTGGCAGTTGGGGGTGGATATGTATGGTGGAACGTTAAGGCAGTTACCATGGTGACACGATGCAGACATTAGCACTGCCACTGCCAAAAATGTTTGCCAAAAATACAAAATGGATTTGGACAACGCAGGAGCCTGTGATCAATATAAGCATTCACGGTCCTGTTTAGGTGTTTGATTTTCAACATTAAAGGTGAGTGCTAGGAGCTTGTGACTGTAAGTTTATGCAAAAGAGACTTGTTTAACAGCACAAATCAGATCATCTGTTGACGTTCAGTTCTTTATGGCCATATGGTGTTAAAACAAAGCTCAAATTAAAGGTCCCATGGCATGAAATTTTCACTTTCTGAGGTTTTTGAACGTTAATGTGAGCTCCCCTACCCTGTTTAGGGCCCCCTCCCCCATGGTTAAAAGTTGCGAAATGTCTAAACTGAGCATTTGCGTTAGAACAAATCTGAGCTCAAACGGGCGATTTTGAACAAGGAAACTTATTGACGTCAGCTCGAAAAAAGAAATGCAAATGCAATTCCACCCCCGTCTGTCTCTACTCAGCGTCTCTGTAAATCACGCCCAGAGAGTTTGGACTGCGGAGGAGCTACGCAATGTGAAATGTGTTTTTTTTATTTGCCTGGAGGAACTTGCGAGTGTTTCTAGGCTCGGAAGTCCTTTATCTGAGCCTGTGGATATCTGAAACAGCAGTGGTTTAATTTTAGTTTCTGTGGAAATGTGTTTATTTTTCAATGGAATGCCTCTCATCTCTCCCTCCGCGCAAAAACACGGAAGTGGGTCAGAGCGCACAGGCACAGCTGAAAAGGAAAGAGTGGAGAGTTTGGCCACGCCCCCACCCGCTACTACAGGCCATCTCTGTCCTCCTCATTTGCATTCAAGCAACAACGCCCATAATGGAGTGTTCCAGAGTGACATTTATGACTCTTTCTCATCTTATCTCTCTTTCTCATGCACTGAGTCTTGATTTTGAAGAAAGATTCATTTACAGTATTAGGGAACCATTAAAGGAAAAGTAACATTTTTTACGATTTGAGCCTTATTTCGGTAATAAAACAAGTTGTTTTACTCACCCATATCACTTTGGTGTCATATGGAGCATTTCCGGAGATGTTTTAGATTAGCGTTAGGCTAACGCCGTTAGCCTAGCGCGACTTATAGCCATAGCTCGAGGCATTCCCCGAGCATGTAATATGCCCCGTGCGGGCTCCAAATAACACAAACTTTAGCACTTTTCAAATCATAGAAGCTCGATGTCTTTAGTCTACGATTTCGTTTGAATCAAAAGTGGCCTGTAATCCGAGATTTATCCATAGTTTACAGCTATGCATTCCATGTTTGGGTCCCGGGAGCTGAGAGCACAGTCCGCGCATGCGCACTGGCGTCATCATCTACTCGAAACTATGGCTAAATCTCGGATTACAGGCCACTTTTGACCAAACGAAATCGTAGACTAAAGACATCGAGCTTCTATTATTTGAAAAGTGCTAAAGTTTGTGTTATTTGGAGCCCGCACGGGGCATATTACATGCTCGGGGAATGCCTCGAGCTATGGCTATAAGTCGCGCTAGGCTAACGGCGTTAGCCTAACGCTAATCTAAAACATCTCCGGAAATGCTCCATATGACACCAAAGTGATATGGGTGAGTAAAACAACTTGTTTTATTACCGAAATAAGGCTCAAATTGTAAAAAACGTTACTTTTCCTTTAAGCAGCCATATAAAAGCATCAAGAAGTGCCATGTCATGGGACCTTTAAAGTCTAATGTGAGTAACAGTGACAGAGATGTGTCTATGGTTAGCATCACACCCCCAAGAAATGCTGATGATATCAGTTGTAAAGTATCTTTGCATCAATAATGCATATGTATAAAATACACACTGATCTGCAGCCCTTTCCCTTTCCTGTTTAGATTAGATGTTTTATTCTCCCTGTCTGCAATGTGGGGAGTGAATCATTTATAATGAAAAACATGGCTAGCAGAAAATTGCCTAACAGATAAAGGCTTCGAATAGAACTTAATTAAATGAGTGTTCTACCCATATGTAGAGGCTTTGGTACATTGTTTGCACCTCAAAAACATTTTTTTGTTCCATTCATGCAAATCCTATCTGGTAGTTTCAATTGTCTGCACAAGTAACTAATTGCATTCTCTTAGTTATCCGTCACATTAAAGTGTGGTGATCAATTTTAGATGCTAGCCTTCCCAATTTTGCCTGCAAAAACACATTATCTACTGTGCTGACAAGTTCATTCATTCATTTTCTTCCGCTTTTCCATTTTCTGAGTCGCGGGGGCAGCAGTCCAAGCAGTGTTCTGCTGCCCAGAACACAATGCACAATGCAGTTTAGCTCAGTGATATTGATTTGGAACAGCACCCACTGAAACTGTTCAGGAAGAGTTTTTAGACAATCTTTCACCTGAGTTTTTAGCAACAAACTGACATTCCACGATAATAACCCTCAGTCACTTTTGGGTAAATGAAGCTGAAGCATAATACCTACCATTTTTTACCCTTGCCATATTGTAGTTATCAATAAAATGTTTGTGCCTGAAAATATACACTTTCTGTTGCGCACCAGTAGTTGTTGTGAAGACTCATACGAGAAGTTTATCCTAACAGAGACATTCTTTTTATACCGTATTTTTTGGACTATAAGTGGCACCTTTTTCATGTTTTGGGTGGTCCTGTGATTTATATTCAAGTGCGACTGACATTTTACGTATCCGGGTCATTAAGACGTATCCCACTCACTAATGTTAATTTAGCATCATAACTTTATCAAATGGAGATTAACTGTTAATAATATTCTGCATATTACAGGTAGTGAAATATGCAGCCGAAAATAGTAATCGAGCACCAGAAAGAAAGCTTGGAGTGAGTGAGAAACTTGGCAAAAAATGGAAGATGGAGGATACTTTTAACTGCACTGAAGAAAACAAAAGGACTAAAAGCTAGATTTAGCTAGAGTTGGCAGAGTTGCTCAGAAGTGACCCTGAGGATGAAGAATTCAATGGATTTAGTGATTTGGAGTGAGATGAAGAGTTTGGTAAACTTGTTATGTTATGCTATTTATGCTATAGTTGTCTGAATAACTGTTCATATGCAGTGTTGGGCACGTTACATTGAAAAAGTAATTAGTTACAGTTACTAGTTACTAACCCAAAAAAGTAACTGAGTTACTACACTATAAAAGTAACTAGTTACCTAGGAAAGTAACTAATGCGATACTTTTTTTTTTTAGTTAAAAAATGTCAAATAATTTGGATTTTTTTTACAGTGCATTATACAGCTTTTGCTGCTTGGCTGGCACCCAGCATGCGATTATCATCATGGGGCCTGCTGGGGGCCACTAGTTTAACAGAAGCGTGCGCCGTCCAGAGATGCTTCATTAAATTCAAGTTGCTTATATTGGACGTGGACAAAGACTTTGGTCTTTGACACAATGTGCACGTAACATGTAGGTTTTTACCTTTTACCTCGACGAGGTTAAAATACTGCCTATACTTCTGTCTTCGACTCGGGACTCTCCATCTGACACGGGGTGTGTGTATTGTGTGTGTGCGCTACTACTGTGTGCTGGGATTGTGTGTAGAACCCGCCCACCGCCCACTGGGTGTCTCTGGTTGGCTCAACATGAAATCTGACTCTGCTTTAGCCAATCATCATTACTTATCCCGCCCTTACCAAAGGGAGAGAAAAATTCCCCTGTGCCTACGCGAGTCACGCACATGATGCCAGTTTCAAAATGAGTAGGTTCAGTAACACGTTAACGCGCCGTTTAGTAACGGTAATTGAGTTCCTTTATTTTAAAAGTAACGCGTTACAGTATTAGTTACTGTCCACTGTAACGGTGTTACAGTAACGCGTTATTAGTAACGCGTTACTGCACAACACTGTTCATATGTTACATTAACTTACCACACTCGTGTTCAGCCTGTTCTCTAATCTATTCTTATTACGATAACTTGGCTTTCAAGAAAATGTCTGTTGTTGGTCTCAGATTGTATAAAAAAAATGGTACATAACATACAGAATAACTACATGTCTTGAGATAAAGCACTATAAAACACACACAATACGCAGAATAGTCTTTGAAACCCTTGCGTAGTCACGTGACTGTGTCTTTTCTGCTGCAGATTTGATGTATTGTTCATGAAATCTGTTAATGTGTGAAGGCCCATCTGTCAGTCAGCTGTCTCTATCCCCTGTGAGACTGACAGCTCCTGCCTCTTAAATCTGCTTTGGAACCTTCCGCAAAGAATACTGTAATATATGGATCACGTCTGGATCGGTGAATCATAATGACTTCTCGTCACTTGGAAGTACATCATCGTTTAATAGAAATGAACTGGTGTCTAGTCAATTTGTCACTGCTTGTGTGCTGTCTGTTGTCTCCTTCTATAAATAGTGGGAATTAAATGCTGTTACCCTCAGTTTGAATCTCTGTGTTTATTTTGTCTGTCAGTAGTGTTGTTGTGTCAGAGCTTGTGAATACATATCAGTGGAGCAGTATGGGCATTGTCTACTGGGGGGGCAAGTACTGTAAATACAGCTCCACAATGGTAAAAAACTTTAGTTTAGTTACAATATCAAGCAGCCAGACAGCAAATATCATAGCTATTTTTATTCTTTAATGTGCCTTGATGGTCATTTCAAGGACCTATATTACACAAAATTCAAGAGTCTTTATGAACACAACTAAATATCCATGATTTGTGTGTTAAAGGTCCCATGGCATGAAATCTTCACTTTCTGAGGTTTTTGAACGTTAATGTGAGCTCCCCTACCCTGTTTAGGGCCCCCCCCCCATGGTTAAAAGTTGCGGAATGTCTAAACTGAGCATTTGCGATCCTTTTCTGCGTTAGAAAAAAATCAGAGCTCAAACGGGCGATTTTGAACAAGGAAACTTATTGACGTCAGCTCGAAAAAAGAAATGCAAATGCAGTTCCACCCCCGTCTGTCTCTACTCAGCGTCTCTGTAAATCACGCCCAGAGAGTTTGGACTGCGGAGAAGCTACACAATGCGAAATGCGTTTTTTTTATTTGCCTGGAGGAACTTGCGAGTGTTTCTAGGCTCGGAAGTCCTTTATCTGAGCCTGTGGATATCTGAAACAGCAGTGGTTTCATTTTATGTTCTGTGGAAATGTGTTTATTTTTCAATGGAAGGCTTCTCATCTCTCCCTCCGTGCAAAAACACGGAAGTGGGTCAGAGCGCACAGCTGAGAGCTGAGAGCAGAGAGTTTGGCCACGCCCCCACCCTCTACTATAGGCCATCTCTTTTGTCCTCATTTGCATTCAAGCAACAACTCCTAAAATGGACTGTTCAGAGAGATAAAAATTACTCTTTCTCATCTTATCTCTGTTTCTCATGCACTGAGTGTTGATTTTGAAGAAGGATTCATTTACAGTATTAGGGAACCATTAAGGAGCCATATAAAAGCATCAAGAAGTACCATGTCATGGGACCTTTAAACATGTAAGAATGAAACAAAACAACTTTGGGCATGTTTTGATGAGGAACTATATAAGACAGATCAGAAAATAGGTCCATTTAACCTTTGCTGCTCAGCTTACACCAACCTTCAGCTGTGACTTCCAGACAGTGTTGTATAAAGTACTGGAAAATCAAACTCAAGTAAAAGTATAGGTACCCCTCCCAAAAATGACTTTGGTAAAAGTCGAAGTCACTGACTGAAATGTTACTTGAGTAAAAGTCTTAAAGTATCTGGAACTTCTTGTACTTAAGTATGACAAGTAATGTAAAAATAAATGTACTCAAGTAATGTAATTAAAAGTACAAGTAAAAGTATCAAGCAAAGGCAGTCTGAATTTAATATTTGTTAATGTTCGCCCCCCCCAAACCTTTGTTTTTATATAACAGTGCTGAAAATAAGGCATACATAACATAACAAATAAGGAGTGTTTGGAGGAAGAGGGCTTTTTGCAATTGGGCCCTTAATTCTACTGTAAAACACCATGTTCGGCTCACCCATCACCCATGGTAGTTTTGTGTCATATGGAGCACTGTCGAGGATATTGGGTTTGGTGATATCCATGAAACGCCGTCCTATGAGCAAGTAAATGCAGGCACAAAATACGTTATACGAATCCTTCATATCAGCGTAAGAGAACATTGTGTTTAAGTACGGCCAGGGATGCTCATGGTCAGGTCCCCCTTCATTTGTAGCCGACGTGGATGCTGTCTCCTCTTCCATCAGGGATGTTGATTGATTAAACTAGCTGCATGAAACCAACAGGTATAGGCTGATTGTCATGCGCAAGTAGCGAACAAGCCCAGGCACGTCCTGACTTCCTTCAGTCAGTAGAGGTTTTTTTGTAACGAGTAACTAAACGGCACATTGAAAATGTATTGGAGTAAAAGTATGCAATTAAATTCGGAAATGTAGTGAAGTAAAAGTAAAAGTTATCATTTTTTTTAAAAACTCAAGTAAAGTACAAAGTCTCCCAAAATGTACTTAAGGATCCCATGACATGGTACTTCTTGATGCTTTTATATGGCTCCTTAATGGTTCCCTAATACTGTAAATGAATCCTTCTTCAAAATCAACACTCAGTGCATGAGAAACAGAGATAAGATGAGAAAGAGTCATAAATGTCACTCTGGAATAGTCCATTATGGGCGTTGTTGCTTGAATGCAAGTGAGGAGGACAGAGATGGCCTATAGTAGGGGGTGGGGGGCGTGGCCAAGCTCTCCGCTCCGCTCTGTGACCCACTTCCGTGTTTTT
The DNA here is from genome assembly GCA_036785185.1 of Paratrypauchen microcephalus. Taxonomy (NCBI): domain Eukaryota; kingdom Metazoa; phylum Chordata; class Actinopteri; order Gobiiformes; family Gobiidae; genus Paratrypauchen; species Paratrypauchen microcephalus. Next base: position 680,641 of record JAVJIX010000289.1, read on the forward strand.
GCACGGGGGGAGAGATGAGAAGCCTTCCATTGAAAAATAAACACATTTCCACAGAAAATAAAATTAAACCACTGCTGTTTCAGATATCCACAGGCTCAGATAAAGGACTTCCGAGCCTAGAAACACTCGCAAGTTCCTCCAGGCAAATAAAAAAACGCATTTCGCATTGCGTAGCTCCTCCGCAGTCCAAACTCTCTGGGCGTGATTTACAGAGACGCTGAGTACAGACAGACGGGGGTGGAACTGCATTTGCATTTCTTTTTTCGATCTGACGTCAATAAGTTTCCTTGTTCAAAATCGCCCGTTTGAGCTCTGATTTTTTCTAACGCAGAAAAGGATCGCAAATGCTCAGTTTAGACATTTCGCAACTTTTAACCATGGGGGGGGGGGGCCTTAAACAGGGTAGGGGAGCTCACATTAACGTTCAAAAACCTCAGAAAGTGAAAATTTCATGCCATGGGACCTTTAAGTACAGTAGTGAAGTATTATTACTTCGTTACTATACAACACTGCTTCCAGAACAGTGACCAGTGAGATGGCTAATCCTGTTCCTATTTCTTTTTCATAATTAAATCAATGCATATTTTTTACATTTTAGCATGAAATTGCATCTAACAAATGAAATCCATAATATTGTATTGACGTATTGACGTAACAGACCAGAGAGTAGGTCATAACTCGTGGACTGGGCTTGTCAATGTGCCACCACTCCCAGCAATACCAAGACTATGATGAATGTGAGTAAACCTGCAGCAAACAATGCACCCGATATGCGTCATTTGTCAAGATTAAGAAAATATTATGGTCTAAGTAACTTAACCGGTCTATGTAAATAAAACAAAGCTTCAAAGTTTAAGGCAGATTAGAGTAATTTAGATATAATTGTCTTTTGAAGTTGCAGTTACTTTTCTTTTTATTGATGAAAGAACTGTAATTATTGCAGTAATCACATATTTTAGTTGAAGACCGTGTGAGTTTCAGTTTTATCTAAAAATATCTGGGAGTACTTCCTGTATTACCGGGTTTTCTCAACAACATACACACATTTTTACGTCCTGTTTTGTTTGCAAGATTCAAGAGATAATATCCACCAGGACACTGCAGAATGATGTGAAACTAGCTACTTACAACAGCTATTGTGGTAGTGTCCAGAGCACTGAGCATTTTAATCATATAAAGGGAGTGAAAGTAGCACAGAGGTCCCTGCTGCTGCCGTCGCTGCTCCTGTGGCGTCTGCGAACAGGTTCATGAATAATCCTGCCTCCCCTTGAGCTAGCACCTGCTCCGCTCTCCACCACAGCTCCACACAAGACCAGCGCAGCACACCTTTTCTGTAAAAGTTTTAATGGGAGAATGCTACCCTTGTATTTCAAACAAACAGACTGGTCTTAATGTTTTCTCCTAGCTCTTGACATGCTTAAGTTTCGTTAACAAAGTAGAGAGCGATGGCACGGTGGATCCAGAGAGCGCTCATTGTGTATTTGGTGCATTGCCCACTCCAATTGCCGTTGAATTGCAAGATAGCTTTTGGTAGTGTTACCCGAATCAGCTCTGTGCTATAGACGAACTAGAATTTACCCAGAATATACCTAAAGACCTATTATGCAAAATGGACTTTTCAGAGCTTTGTACACTGTCATAGTTGTATCCCTTCACCACTCACTTAAAGGAGAATTAACGTTTTTTACAATCTGAGCCTTATTTCGGTAATAAAACAAGTTGTTTTACTCACCCATAGCACTTTAGTGTCATATGGAGCACTTCCAGAGATGTTTTAGATTTGCGATCTCCGTAATGTGAGTTCTCGGGGCACATGTTTGCGGTCTCCAAATAACACAAACTTTAGCACTTTTCAAATCATAGAAGCTCGATGTCTTAGTCTACGCTTTTGTTTGAGTCAAAAGTGGCCTGTAATCCGAGATTTATCCATAGTTTCGAGTAGATGAGGAGGACAGTGCGCATGTGCGGAGTCACATCTTATTTCACTCTCAGCTCCCGGGACCCAAACATGAAACGCAAAGCTGTAAATTATGGATAAATCTCGGATTACAGGCCACTTTTGACTGAAACAAAAGCGTAGACTAAGACATTGAGCTTCTATGATTTGAAAAGTGCTAAAGTTTGTGTTATTTGGAGACCACTCAGGGCATATATTATATGCCCTGAGAACTCGCGCTACGGCTATCGCTAATCTAAAACATCTCCGGAAGTGCTCCATATGACACCAAAGTGCTATGGGTGAGTAAAACAACTTGTTTTATTACCGAAATAAGGCTCAGATTGTAAAAAACGTTAATTCTCCTTTAAGCGAAGTTGCATTCAAAGTGATTTGCGTATGTTTAATTACTTATTTTCAAGACGCCATTTTGCAGATCAGCTTCATAGATTATAACTACATAGCAGGCACAATATGTCTTTGATTATATACAGTATTGCTTTTGATCTCCAGTTTATTTCATATCCATCCCCAAAACTACAACATTTTCCTGTCTGCAATAAAAGTCCAATAAACTGGTTGAATCACATTTTACATTATTTCTATGATTTCAGTACATTTTTGGTCTTTATAAAACAAATGTTTAAAAAGGCAAGCGGGAATGAATCTCAAGCACTCAAGCAGTGTGTGTGAGTGTTCAGAGCTGATCCAGTGTTCTTGCAACCTTGTTAGTATTGACTATGACTTGTTTGGTGGTGTATAATTCAGTGTGTGTCAGTGGACCCTGAAACATTTCCCAAATGTGTTGTTAGCTGCTGTTCCCGTAACCACATTTTAATACAGATATAAGTGAGACATAACCATACAGAACAGTCTGAACAAGCTGCAGGCTCTTGCAGTCCCTGGCTCCTCTCAGACACTGCACCAGTGTCCTCCCCCAGGCTCGGCCCTCCAGAACAATGAGAAAAGTAGCTCCACTGTGGAACTTCTCCCTGGAGTCTGCAGCTACACAAGTGCTCCCGGCTCAGTTCCCCACACAGAGCCAAGTGTCTGTGAGGACAGGCAAGACTGACAAAAGTACAAAAGGGATGTACAGGAAAACAATATAGTGCTAGGAGGGAGAAAAAGAAAGATTTTGTAATACAAATCAAGCTGCATGACTCATAGTAGTGCTGATAAAAGTATATGTTAAACGTATTTGTATTTGTCCCATAAACTAAATCAGATAACATTAGGCTAAAACAATAGCTGCTTGCTTCAAAATGTATATGCTCAGTGAAGGCAATCTGAAATGAACAACAAAACAATCTTTACTTATCAGCAGGCCTGGACTGGTAATCGGGCATACCGGGCATTTTCCCGGTGGGCCGACAGTCCTAGGGGCTGATGCCGTTCTTTTTTTTTCTTTTTTCTTAGAGACAGGCCCACAATTTAGGACTGAACCAGGACTAAACCAGGACTAAACTAGGACTAAATCAGGATTGAACCAGGACTAAACCAGGACTAAATCAGGATTGAACCAGGACTAAACCAGGACTAAACTAGGACTAAACCAGGACTAAACCAGGACTAATCAGGTCTAAACCAGGACTAATCAGGTCTAAATCAGGACTAATCAGGTCTAAATCAGGACCTAATCAGGTCTAAATCAGGACTAAACCAGGACTAAACTAGGACTAAACAAGGACTAATCAGGTCTAAATCAGGACTAAATCAGGACTAAATCAGGATTGAACCAGAACTAAATCAGGACTAAATCAGGTCTGAACCAGGACTAAACCAGGACTAAATCAGGATTGAACCAGGACTAAACCAGGACTAAATCAGGTCTGAACCAGGAGTAAATCAGGTCTGAACCAGGACTAAATCAGGTCTGAACCAGGACTAAACCAGGATTGAACCAGGACTAACCCAGGACTAATTATGAGGGGCCGGTCTAAGCCAAAAATGCCAGGGCCGTTTTTTTGTCCCAGTCCAGACCTGCTTATCAGTATTTGTGAAAAGAAGTATTTAGACTCAAAAGTGAATGAAAACATTTTCCTTTCACATGTTCTCAGAAGCTAAGCAGGGCTGGTTAGTAATTGGATGGGAGCCCACTTGGAATCCCCCCCCCCCCCCGATACATTAGACTTAGACAAACTTTAAAATTATGTGGATACAGTAGCTCACTCAACAAACATAGATGGAATAGCAAAAAAGATAGCAAGGCAAGGCAAGGCACTAGTGCCAAAATGTTGCATGTTCTAATAAATCTTACATTTTGCAAGTAAGACGGGGTGCAGGATTTTTTTTTTTCTCATATGTTCTGGGGCTGCTCCCTCTCCTCCAACGCACCCGTTTTAAGAAATTGAAGTGCGAAGTTCTCATTCTTATATAACATTTGGACCCAATATGAAATTAAACACAGAGTCAGTCTGTCAGTCAAGTAGTGGAAAGAAAACTTCTTGGTGTTATGATAGATAGTGGACTCAAGTAGTCTAAGCATATCGAACACACTGCTGCACTTATGGGAAGAAGTGCATAATGTCTTCTCCTAGTATTTAAACTGTTGTGCACTTCTGCCCTATGGTGTGGTCCAGTGGCTCTGAAAAGGACATTGAAAAACTGCTCAAACTGCTTCAAGCTGCTCTAAATATACAAGTATTCAAAGCATGTACAAAGCATTAGGCTGACCAGTGGTGGAAAAGTCAATTTTGCCTTTATTTGCTTTTTTCATAAACATTGTTCCCTCATACTGTTTCATATGAAAAGCTTGCTTTCAATTGTACTTTGCATAAGCTTAATACAAATGCAGTTTATGGTTATTTTACTCTTACAGCCCGTACCATAACAACTGGAAAAAAACTATTATTAAAGATCCCATGACATGGTACTTCTTGATGCTTTTATATGGCTCCTTAATGGTTCCCTAATACTGTAAATGAATCCTTCTTCAAAATCAACACATTGTATTTTTTCTCTCTCTGAACACTCCATTATGGGCGTTGTTGCTTGAATGCAAATGAGGAGAAAAGAGCTGACCTATAGTAGAGGGTGGGGGCGTGGCCAAACTCTCCGCTCTCGGCTCTCAGCTGATCCATTTCCGTGTTTTTGCACGGGGGGAGAGATTTGAAGCGTTCCATTGAAAAATAAACACATTTCCACAGAAAATAAAATTAAACCACTGCTGTTCAAAGGTCCAGAGGCTCAGATAAAGGACTTCCGAGCCTAGAAACACTCGGACGTGCCTCCAGGCAAATAAAAAAACGCATTTCGCATTGCCTAGCGCATTCGCAGTCCAAACTCTCTGGGCGTGATTTACAGAGACGCTGAGTACAGACAGACGGGGGGTGGAATTGCATTTGCATTTCTTTTTTCGATCTGACGTCAATAAGGTGCCTTGTTCAAAATCGCCCCTTTGAGCTCCGATTTTTTGTAACGCAGAAAAGGATCGCAAATGCTCAGTTTAGACATTTCGCAACTTTTAACCATGGGGGGGGGGCTAAACAGGGTAGGGGAGCTCACATTAACGTTCAAAAACCTCAGAAAGTGAAAATTTCATGCCATGGGACCTTTAAAAACAATTATCAATGTGTTAAAAACTTTATTGGAATGCTGCTATGAATTTGCATGATGTGTATTTGTATGATGATCTGTTTAAGTTTTGCATTTCAAATTGTCTTGTAGTCTTAAGATGTGAATCCTAGGAAGACTTTCCATTGTGCCAGTGATGGCTATTGGGGATCCAAATAAACAAGCCTAACTCTTCAACCATAGGCCAAAATTTGAATCTTAACACAGTGGGGCGGATGGACTGCTCTACGAGTCATGCTATACTCACGCTCCTCTAAAACTCTGTAACTCACCAGGTGTATTAAACTCAAAGTCAAATGAAAACCTTGATTATTTCAACAGCAATGTGCAGAGAATCACCAAGCGGTTCCCCACAGAAGGCACTTGGCTGTGATTACCGACTGTTACCTCAGACGAGCGCTTCACGTAGAGGCAATTTCCTTCCAAATTTAATTTCCAAACTCCAAATCAGAACCCATTTGTACCTCCTGGGGCAATCTGGGAGATGCAACTCACTAGAAATTAACCACTTTGATGATCATCGGAGAAAATAAGCCCAAGCATGCACAGTTTGGGTTTTTCCAAATGCCTCTCTAAAGATTTGCATAAAGCCGTATTCTTTCTACTCTGCACAACTGTCAGCGCTTGGGGAACAACCAATCAAATCTCATGTTTTTCCAAGAGCCTCATTTGGAGAACTTACTGCCTAATAAGCATTTTTACCTCAACACATGGAACTTTAATTACAAATAATGTTGGGTAAAACTGCTATCCAATTGGCGCTGATAGCTTTTTAAAGGTCCCATGACATGGTACTTCTTGATGCTTTTATATGGCTCCTTAATGGTTCCCTAATACTGTAAATGAATCCTTCTTCAAAATCAACACTTAGTGCATGAGAAAGACACATGTACAGAGTCAGAGTCCAAAAATAACTCTCTGAACGCCTCATTCTGGGCCTTGTTGCTTGAATGCAAATGAGAAGGACAGAGATTGGGTTAGAGGAGCGGGTGGAGCCCCCCACACCCGCTCCTCTGCGCCGCTGGAGCGCTGCGCTGTGCGCTGTCTCCCATTTCCGCGTTTGAAGCACGGAGGGAGAAAGGAGAGTAATTTCAATGAAAAAAACACATTTTCACAGAAAATAAAATTAAACCACTGCTATTTCAGAGGTCCAGAGGGTCGGGTAAAGGACTTCCGAGCCTAGAAACACTCGCACGTGCCTCCAGGCAAATAAAAAAATCACATTTCGCATTGCGTAGCTCCTTCGTAGCTCCAAACTCTCTGGGCGTGATTTCCAGAGACAGGGGGTGGAGATCCAGACGGTGGTGGAACTGCATTTGCATTTATTTTTTCGATGTTACGTAACAAAGTTGCCTTGTTCAGAATCGCCCGTTTGAGGTGTGTTTTTTTCAAACGCAGAAAAGGATCGCAAATGCTCAGTTTAGACATTTCGCAACTTTTAGCCATTGGGGGGGCTAAACAGGGTAGGGGAGCTCACATTAACGTTCAAAAACCTCAGAAAGTGAAAATTTCATGCCATGGGACCTTTAAGGCATTCAAATACATTTCCTAATGAATCCATCAAGGAAATGTAAAGAAGCCGCATATCTTTCTTCCCCCAAATGTACTTACCTTGCCACGTTTCATTGTGCTGTGCTCAAAGCCGAGATAGCACTCTGCTGTTTGGGTGGATCCAGGGAAGAGTGTGTCCATTATAGTGTGGAAGCTATTACGGCTCACACCAACTATCACCATTTTCTCAAATCGTCTCCAGCAAAGAATGGAGAAATGTCATAATATTTGGAAAATAGCTGCAAATGGCTGAAATAATGTCTTCTTTAGAAACATGGAAAAACAAGAAAAGTATGCTGAAGACTGGCTTATGGCTATTAAGTGTTTGGCAAAATTTGAAACTTTAGAGAAGGCATGTCATGAACTTTATTTTTCAAGGTCTTATCATGAGCTTTGGCCCATGTTAGAATACAGTGGTCCCTCGCTATATCGCAGTTCACTTTTCGTGACCTCGCTGTTTTGCAGATTTTTAAAAAAAAAAATTATTTCAATTTTTTTCCATCTCTGGGTCACAGGTGTAACTTTTTTTATAGTGTAACATTGTGTTCTGTGTCCTGATTGGCTAAGGGACTGTAGACCTTTGCTGATCGATGTTATAGACTGGAACTAGACCAGGACCAGACCGGGACTAGACCGGGACTAGACCAGGACTAAACATGGACTAAACCAGTCTAGACCAGGACTAAACTAGGTCTAGACCAAGTCTAAACCAGGTCTAAACCTGGACTGGACCAGGACTAAACCTGGACTAAACCAGGACTAGACCAGGTCTAGACCTGGACTAAACCAGGACTAGACCAGGTCTAAACCAGGATTAAACGACCGTGTGCGGCTCTTTGCCTGGTTTCGTGCGGCTTTTGCGTTCATGTCGAGGTTTGATGTGCGTGTTCGGTTTGTGGCTCAGACTGCGTTGTTGGTCGTGGACGCGGTCCCAAGGGGGAGGCACGGTTTGGACACTGCCAGTGGTCTCGTGCTCGCAGCCCCGGGTGGGACGCGTGGCCTCGCGCTGGTCATGCTGCTCTATCACGGATTTGTGAGCGGGCGCACACTTCTCCAGCCCCCCCCCACGCCTCACTATTATCACTATTACTATTAACCGGCTGATTAGCTCAACCACCGGCTGATTAGCTCAACCACCGGCTGATTAGCTCAACCACCGGCTGATTAGCTCAACCACCGGCTGGTTAGCTCAACTGGTAAGTCACTGACTTTCCCCAGGGGGATGTGGGTTCAAATCCCCCCAGCAATGAGCTAACCAGTGTGGGTCCTTGGGCAAGACCCTTCACGGTACTGCCCCCCGGGCGCCGAAAGATGGCTGCTCACTGCTCCTGAAAAGGATGGGTCAAATGCAGAAGTCAAATTTCTCCCGTGTGTCATTGTGTGTGAGACCAAATAAAGACAATCTATTAATACATTTAGTTGAAAATCTACAAAGGTTTGAGTGTTTAAACGAGAGAGAAATGTGAGAAATTGTTACTTCCAGTCTGGGAAAAATGTACGTGTGTGCTGAGGCGTTTACAGCTTTAAAGCCCCAGTGTGTAGGATTCGTGGCGCATAGGTGGATAGTCGCTATTGCACTTCCTGTTTTAGCTACGGCAGACCTCGAGGGTCACCCGGGCGCGCCGTAGCGCCGACAGCTCGCGTACCGGCGCAAGAACCGCGCGCCACTACTGTATACATAAAACGCGGTCCCTGTCACTTTTTTTTTTCTTTTCGCATGAAAACGCACATTCCCGATCATGTATCATGACAATCTACATATCAAATGAAACCTTACTGTCTCCTCTTTTTGACTATGCAATTCATTTCCCGGCACAACAATCTCTCCCCGAGCACATGGGGCTTTTATATGGAAAAGCACAAAACGGAAAAGCACAAAGCTTACCTTTGAAGGCTCTGCCCAGGTCAAACTCAGCATTTCACCATAAACTTGGTCTCAATCTGTCCGTAAGGATCCAGCGAATAAAATCCAGTAAAACAATTTAGTCCAAAACACGTGTTAGATCCATTACGACGTCTGATCCGGCAGCATGCTTGTCGTTGTTGACCCAAAACCACGAGCCTTGCTGAAGGCGAAGGCGGAGCCCAAATGTCCTTCTGCGGCTCTCGTATTCAAAATGGCTGCTTCTATATGGGGAAGATCCCCCTTTTATGTGACTATATCTAAGTCCAAAAGAATACTTTGTACAATGTATTTTTGAAAGGGTATCTTCAATTTCGGTAATTAACGGGTAAAAATCTTACACACTGTCCCTTTAAAACATGTGGAATAATTGTAAAATATAAACTTGTCCTACTTCGCGGATTTTGCTTATTGCGGGTTATTTTTAGAACCTAACCCCCACGATAAACAAGGGATTACTGTATTGTAATCAAAAACAAACATTGTGTTGTGTTTTATTTCATTCACACCTGTTTGAGTAACACTTTCTGTTTACATCTCCAAAGCTCAAAATACTCCATTTTCCGCTGTCATGAAGTGGTTCTTTTTAAGTTAACAGCTACCTTCTAACTTTTGTTTAGTAGAGACTGGAAATTCCTGGGCTGAATGATGATGCGCTCTCATTTCCTGTATTACCACATGACATCACAAGGTTGTTTTCTGTTTGAGAGACGAACTCAGCATAATATACATGCATTGCGTGTTAAAGACTTTTTGACGAGTAAATAACATTATGACAGATCATAAAATAAGTATAATATATTTATTAATTTAATTAATTTAATTAATTTAGCTTGTATCAGCCTTTTTGAAATAATTGTAATTTCTAGAAGTGTTTATATTCAGTCAGTATTCTGTCAGATTAAGTCCCTTGTTGAAATTCCTTTTGAAATATTATGCAAAAATGACTTTTTATCTGTGGCTAAAGAGATCTTGAATCCGGTGAAGTTTAAGAGACCTCAACAAAAATTGAAGAGTGCATACTTGATTATTAGACTCTTATTGGCACCTAATAACATTGTACGGTGGAACAGCCTACTCCTATTTTCAGGAAACAAAACAATTGTACTTTGAAGATGTAACATTACACACAATATTGCCAAAAGTGTTCGCTCACCTGCCTTGACACATATGAACTTAATCTCATTCTTAATCCATAGGGTTTAATATGACGTCAGTCCACCCTTTGCAGCTATAACAGCTTCAACTCTTCTGGAACGGCTGTCCACAAGGTTTAGAAGTGTGAATTTTTGACCACTCTTCCAGAAGTGCACTTGTGAGGTCACACACTGATGTTGGATGAGAAGGCCTGGCTCTCAGTCTCTTCTCTAATTCATCCCAAAGGTGTTCTATTGAGTTGAGGTCAGGACTCTGTGCAGGTCACTCAAGTTTATCCACACCAATCTCTCTCATCCATGTCTTTATGGACCTTGCTTTGTGCACTGGTGCACAGTCATGTTGGAAAAGGAAGGGGCCATCTCCAAACTGTCCAAATCTCTTGATATGCTGAAGCATTCAAAGTTCCTTTCACTGGAACTAAGGGCCAAGCCCAGCTTCTGAGAAACAACCCCAGACCATAATAATAAATACTCCCCTCCACCAAACTTTACACTCGGCACAATGCAGTCAGACAAGTACCGTTCACCTGGCAACCGCCAAACCCAGACTCGTCCATCAGATTGCTAGATGGAGAAGTGCAATTCATCCCTCCAGAGAACACATCTCCACTGCTCTAGAGTCCAGGAGTGATGTGCTTTACACCGTTGCATCTGATGCTTTGCTTTAAATGAAGCTCTCTACGCACTGTTCTTGAGCTAATCTGAAGGCCACATGAAGTTTGGAGGTCTGTAGCGATGGACTCGGCAGAAAGTTGGGGACCTCTGTGCACTAGGTGCCTCAGCATCCCATTCTTTCACAAATGTTTGTAGAAACACTTGCCACTTGCCTCAAGTGGAGGAGTTCAAGTATCTCGGGGTCTTATTCATGACTGAGGGGAGGATGGAGCGTGAGATTGACAGGTGGATCGGTTCCTACCCTCACCTATGGTCATGAGCTTTGGGTAATGACTGAAAGGACAAGATCACAGATACAAACGGCCGAAATGAGTTCCTCCGCAGAGTGGCTGGGCGCTCACTTAGGCCCTGTCCCCACGACAACGTTTTTTGGAGGAAACGGAGAAGTTTGTGTGCGTTTGGGCCTGCCGTCCAGATGGCGCCGGCGTTTTTGGGGGCGAGAACGGAGTTTTTCAAAAACGGGTTCCAGAGTGGAGAAGTCGGAGAACGCCCCCCGTCGCGTTGGCATGTGGGCGGAAAAAAAGCGCGGCAGGTGAGAAAATGATGACGTCGCGCTGCCCTAATCAGTGACCAGAAGGTGCGCAGTACGCACGACACACGAGTGTTTGCCAATTCAAAGCTAAACACGTATTTTAAAACTGGAAAAATCTCGTCAATGAAAAGGCAGATAGTGGACAATGAGGAGCCCATACCAATTTGAGTGTGTTGTGTGCTGTTAATAAAGAAAAAGAGCAACCATTTCTTGTCTTTTTTTATTGAATGAAAATGTATCTTTTACAAACAGTGCGACGCCCAGAGTCAAAGGCAGGTTTGTATTTGTTCCTTACAGCATACAGTTTTGTTGTTAGCTGCACTTTGGTGATGGTATGGGGATCGTGAGAAAAATCTTTCCCTTCGGCCGTGTCCCCGGTAGTATATTCACGCCGAAAAGCCAACATTATGTTGCATAACTCCCAGTCTACGTTCTGCTGATACTGTTGTGTTTTGTAATCCAGCGTAACGAGCAAAGTTAACGAGAGTTCTACTTGTTAATCTCTATCTAATAAAACGATAGCAAGTAATCCTAACTATCGATTTATAGGAAGAAACTCTGCTCACGCAGCGCAAGTCTTTGTTCTGTGGCGTCTGTCTATGTTAGGGGCGGTCAGCATTTTCACATTACCGGAGTGAGTCGCTGCTACATTGGTGGAGCAGGGGGACAAAATAAATTTGCTTTTGTTGACGGTCCCTAAAGTACACGTGTTTGCTTGTTTATGAAAGAGAAAGGACTTTCTGCGCATGTGCTCTTTGTAGTCTTGCGTTTCCGGCGGCGCTGGCTCTTTCCAGTTTACAGCGCCACTTATCGGTGTGACATATGTACTACATCGTTTTCACTCATCGCTCCGTGCTCATCTTGACGCGAATGTTTTCTGATTCAACACGTGTGTGGACGAGACTTTTTTTCACCCCGGGTAAAAAAAAAAACAGGAACGTTGTCGTGCGGACAGGGCCTTAGAGATAGGGTGAGGAGCTCAGTAACACGGGAGGAGTTTGGAGTAAGATAAGATAAGATAAGATTTTATTGATCTCACACAGGAGAAATTCACTTGCCACATTAGCTCCAGGCAGTTTAGTTCAAAGAAAGAACAAAAAATTGCATGCAGACAAGATAAGTCATAATAATAAAATAAGTTAATAAGAGAATATAGAAAAAATTGCACGTTTAGACTATATAGTGGAGTTATACAGCTCGTCTACAGTCCGGTGCAGAGGGTGAGAGGTGTCGTCCATGATGGACGTACATTTGGCCAGCACCCTCCTCTCCACCACCTCCTTTACAGAGTCCAGAGGACAGCCCAGGACAGAGCTGGCCCTCCTGACCACCTTATTGAGTCTCTTCCTGTCCCGCTCTGTGCTGCTCGGGGCCCAGCAGACGACAGCGTAGAGGAGAGCAGAGGCCACCACAGAGTCATAAAAAGCCTTGAGCAGAGGCCTGCACACTCCAAAGGACCTCAGTCTCCTCGGGAGGTGGAGGTGACTTTGGCCCTTTTTGTACAGGGCGTCGGTGTTATGGGACCAGTCCAGTTTATTGTTGAGGTGAACACCCAGGTACTTGAAACTGTCCACAGTCTCTATGTCCTGCCCCTGGATGTTCACCATTGAGTGAGGTAGTGGTCTTCTCCTGAAGTCGATCACCATCACCTCGGGGTCCCCCTGGAGGAGCTGGAGGAAGAGGAATAGCCCTGGATACGTGGAAGAAAATGGATGGATGGATGTTTGTAGAAACAGTCCATCCATCCAGAAAAGAAGAAGAAGAAAAAAAAGAAACAGTCTGCATGCCTAGGTGCTTGATTTTATACACATGTGACCATGAAAGTGATTGGAACAACTGATTTTCATTATTTGGAAGGGTGAGGGAATACCTTTGGCAATATAGTGTAATAGTGTAATAGTGTAATAGTGTAAGAGCTGTCTTTGCATAATCTAGGACCTTTGAAACTTTAAATAGCCATTGTGGATAAAGCACTTTTTTATGTTTCACAGCTGAAATAATGCTAGACAAATGGATAGAGTGTTTGTACAATTGCCACAAACTTTTGATTAAAAGTCTAGTCATGCTCTCATAATGAACCACACATAGCCATTAGCTGGAATAAAAAAAGCAAGTCATTTAGTGTTAATGAAGTCATTTATCAGAAGAGAAATTGTCCCTTTTGACAGTTTATTGCTTATGTGTAATTACTGTATTGTATTCAAAAAGAAGAAAGACTACGCTATAGATTTATAATACTGTAAGGTCACCATAAAGTTTAATCTAACATTAACATTTAACTTTATTAACATTAACATTTAACATTAACATTTAACATTATCGTTCAAAGTTTGGATCCTTTCAGTCCCTTTCTTTCAGTTTAGTAAATAGCATACTGGGGCCAACATTAGGGGAAGGAACTGTACTGTGCCGTACATCTCCACGGGCCACTCCTTTGAGGACAGTGAGGTACAGATCTTGGCTAGAGAAAAAAAAATGGTTTGAGAGGGGAGTTAAAGAGGCTATTTTTGTCATCCTTCCTCGAACAGAAATGGAGGTCTCAGACACCATCTGTTTCCCATTTATAACTCTATCCTCAAACATAAATCAAAACAAACAAAGAAAACACTAGAGCTAGCTAGGTCAGGTCCAGAGGTGTGAAAACACCCATTATGCCCCTGAATGGTTCTGCTAACAAGACCCCACACTCCACTCCCACTGCATATTTAATAGGCCCGCCTAACTAACACAAACTGTAAACAAATAGGTGTGGTAGTTTCAGAGTAATTTCATTGTAGTTAGCACCTCCCTTCAGGCAGATATAGGCAGTGTCCACCAGCGTCTGAACACAACTAAAGAAGCAGCTTGGATGAGCTGAGAAATGTATTCAACCAAATAAACTTTTGTCCAGTTGACAAATTGAATTTCTCTTTTCCCATCATATATCAAATAACAACCGATATAAGTGCAGGAAACAATAAAATAAGACAAAACTGACCAAAATGTGTTATGTAACTGTTCCTGATCTTTCAAGTAACTAAAGAAATCTTTGAATAAATAGAGATTTACACACTGAGTTTTTCTGAACAAACTAAGGCTAGTATACAGGGAGTCCTCGAGTTACGACGTTGATCCGTTCTTAAGACGCGTCGTAACCCGAATTTCGTCGTAAACCGGATTTTGCCTTTGATCTTCCAACCAAAGCACCAATAACCTTTCCATCTCAATAATTAGACCACTACGCTGCTTGGTTATCACTGCCGCTTTCATAGGAGCAGATCAGAGCCCACATCAGGTACTTCCGCCCACATTGGACACGCACATGAGGCTGTCTTCTTCTCCCTACAACCACAACAGAGCGTATTCTTGCGCCGTGCGCCGCGCGCCGCGTGCGTTTGTTTACATATCTTACCACGCTAAACCGTGTAAGACGGAATGACGCGTAATATATACATATTTTTTTTAATGGGGGCGCGTTCGTAACCACGAAACGTCGTAACCCGAGACCGTCGTAACCCGAGGACCCCCTGTATAGTAGGGATGCAAATTATCGATTAATTCATTAATCTATAGTTGATTGACCTTATCGATCGACTTACGATTAACTGATAAGCGGCGTTTTTCACCTGAATTTGAGTGTTTCAATAGGGTCTTTAAGAATATAAGCTATAGTAACATAACACTGAGTCAAAAATATATCATAGTATTATTATATTGTATATTCCTCAATTAATTATTGAAAATGTATTGATGCTGAATAACAAAATACATTCTTTATTGAAAATAAATTGAGGACTAGCTCAGTTGTTGCACTTGCAGCATGGAAATCTTGAAATTAAAAGGAACAGAAGAAATTAAACAACAGAATGTTATTTAGTCTACATATTATGATGAAACCAGTGAGTCCAGGCTATTTTTAGGACATTCTCAACATTTATTTTGAACTAAGGCATCAACAATATTTCTCTCCCTTAATCTGTGAAGGGTTACAGTACAAAATAGAAATTTCACAGGGCCCCTGGACACAGCATAAAACATTACAGGGCCTCAAACCAGAACAATCAAGAAATTATAAAAGCATGTAAGTTACATGCTTTTATAATTTCAAAAATATATGGTTCTAGGTCCAGCTCTACTGTGAGTTGTACGGCAACATCCAGAGAGGAAAGGGTTACATGATGTAACGCTATGGTCTTTCTCACGAGTGGGTTCACATCTTGTGTTCACATTCCAGAGTAGCGCCCTCTAGCGATTAGTTACAGTTAATGCATTTTGTTCGGCCAACGTCTTGATCGACAATTAATTGTAAGTCGATTAATTGTTGACATCCCTAGTATATAGTCTTATTACATAAATGTATATGTCCAACCAGGATATGATATGAACTGATATTTGAAGCTGATATCCAATTTAGTTAATTTAATTAAATTAATTTTTCTGTATCAGCGCTGATCTACCTGATCAGTCAGTACCAGTACCCTACTTAATTAATCTTCCTACTGAGAGTAAATTTACAAGTGACAAAAGCTTCATGTTGACAATATGACGTGATTTGAACATTTGTATTACCTTCAGATATAATGTCTTTTTTAAAATCATTTTTGTGTCTTTCATTTGAAAATACCATTTATTTTGTGCATTATTTAATGTTTTGTCTTTTAATGCATAAACTTCAAATAATAAATCAGATATTATGTCCGAGGAGATACTATTTTTACCCTTACTTGAGTAATTTCTTACACCACTACTTCGCCTCCTTCTTTTGCTACTCTAATTTCTCCTGTGTGAGATCAATAAAGTCACTTCTTCTTCTTCTTCTTCTTCTTCCTCTCTCAGGAACCATGTATGACCAGAGTATTTCATGTACTAGCTACATTTCTGGACAGGATAGTCTGATGGTCAGCTGAGGGTTGGAAAGTCACATAAGAGTGCTCCTCTGCTCTGTTTGTGTGACGGGATATTTCTGTGTGCTCCTTAAAAGTGCAGCCAGTGTATGAAGTGGTTCAGACTGAGTAAGCACAAAGGACTACAGGGCTGAAGGCGCAAAGTCAAGCAAACACTGGAAAATGTCTTTCTTTTGGGTACAACAGAAAAGATGGATAGATAGACAATAAAGACTCATACGTGAGAATGCTGTTCATAGATTTCAGTTCAGCATTCAACACTATAATCCCACAGCAGCTCATTATCAAACTAGACCACCTGGGGCTTCAGACCTCACTCTGTAGTTGGCTGCTGGACTTCCTCAGTGAGAGGCCACAGGCAGTGCGGGTCGGCAGAAACACCTCAAGCTGCATTAGACTGAGCACAGGAGCCCCCCAGGGCTGTGTGCTCAGTCCGATGCTCTTCACTCTGCTGACCCACGACTGCTCACCGGCGTTCAGCACCAATCACATAGTGAAGTTTGCGGACGATACGACTGTGGTGGGTCTCATCTCTAATAACGATGAGACAAACTACAGGAGTGAGGTGAGCCTTCTGACCCAGTGGTGCAGCAATAACAATCTCCTTCTTAATGTTGAAAAGACCAAGGAGATTGTTATTGACTTCCGGAGAGGCCCCACCCAGCACCCCCCACTGTCCATCAATGGTGCTGCTGTAGAGAGGGTGAGCAGCACCAAATTCCTGGGGGTGCACATCAGTGAGGACCTCTCCTGGACAGTGAATACTGTATCACTGGCAAAGAGGGCTCAGAGGCGCCTCTATTTCCTCCGCAAACTGAGGAGAGCTGGAGCCCCTCCACCCATTATGACCACCTTCTACCGAGGCACCATTGAGAGCGTCCTGACCAGCTGCATCACTGTGTGGTACGGGAGCTGCACTGAACAGAACAGGAAAGCTCTGCAGCGCATAGTGAATGCAGCTGGGAGGATCGCTGGTGTCTCTCTCCCCTCCCTCCTAGACATTTTTAACACCCGGCTCACCCGCAGAGCGTCCAACATTGTGGGTGACCCGAGCCACCCCGCACATAGCCTGTTCAGCCTCCTGCCCTCGGGGAGAAGGTACCGGAGTCTCCGGGCCCACTCCACCAGGCTTTCAAACAGCTTCATCCACCAGGCTGTCAGGAGGCTGAACTCACACCTGAACTCACACCCGAACTCACACCCGAACTCACACCTTACCCATCTCCCACCCCCACCCCCCATATTGGCATAACCTGTATTCCATAAAAGACATATCACTCTAGACACTTTAAAAAACTGCTGCTAAGGACTACTGTTGCACTGTTGCACATTTACATTTACTACTGGATTTACTCCTGTTGCACTGTTGTTTACTACTGTTATTGCACATTTACATTTACTACTGGAATTTTTAGTACTGTTGTTTACTCCTGTTATTGAATTTTACCCCCGTTGCACTGTTGTTTACTACTGTTATTGCACATTGACTACTGGAATTTTAGTACTGTTGTTTACTCCTGTTACTGCACTAGAATTACTACTGTTGCACATTTATTTTTATTTTATCTTAATGCACATTCTACTGCACATGACCAAGTCACTGCTGTATCTTCCATTGCACATTTTGATGCACACTGCACACTTTGGAAATCTGTATATAGTATAGTTTATTTATTATGTTGCACTGTTTTAAGATTTTAGATCGTAGACTTTAGTTTTAACTTTAGATCTCTGTCTTTAGATAGTTTTTTTGTTGTGTTTTGTCTTCATATTGTATTTTGTACACTGTCTTTTGCACTACCTGGCCAGAGAGAAACAAAATTTCGATTCACTGTATGTTGAACACATATGGCAGAATTGACAATAAAGCTGACTTTGAACTTTGAACTTTGAGATGAAACATGCACAACAGTTCAAAAACTAAAGCAAGATCAGTTTTGTTTAGGTCTGTAGTTGATCAAAGCCTTTTTTATCGACTAAATACATGTCCTGGCGATTGATAAGTCGGCTAAAAAGGGGATGTGGCAAAAGCTCTTAAAACTATTACATACCATATTACTCTAGCCACTTTCACACACTCAGTGCCACACAGCGACTTGTTCATGTGATTGTGTGCACCAACTGTGTGCTCTCCAGACATAATACGGAGGTGTAACTCCGGTGTGCACTAAGTTTGCTAATCACAACAGGAGTGTCAACGCAGGATGCACATACAAAGAGACAAAGACAAACAAGATGACAAGACCTTACAGATCACGAAAATGGAGCTAAAATCTATTAAAGGTCCCATGGCATGAAATTTTCACTTTCTGAGGTTTTTGAACGTTAATGTGAGCTCCCCTACCCTGTTTAGGCCCCCCCCCATGGTTAAAAGTTACGAAATGTCTAAACTGAGCATTTGCGATCCTTTTCTGCGTTAGAAAATATCAGAGCTCAAACGGGCGATTTTGAACAAGGAAACTTATTGACGTCAGATCGAAAAAAGAAATGCAAATGCAGTTCCACCCCCGTCTGTCTGTACTCAGTGTCTCTGTAAATCACGCCCAGAGAGTTTGGACTGTGGAGGAGCTACGCAATGCGAAATGCATTTTTTTATTTGCCTGGAGGAACTTGCGAGTGTTTCTAGGCTCGGAAGTCCTTTATCTGAGCCTGTGGACATCTGAAACAGCAGTGGTTTAATTTTATTTTGTGTGGAAATGTGTTTATTTTTCAATGGAAGGCTTCTCATCTCTCCCTCCGCGCAAAAACACAGAAGTGCACAGCGCACAGCTGAAAAGGAAAGAGCTGAGAATTTGGCCACGCCCCCACCCCCTACTATAGGCCATCTCTGTCCTCCTTATTTGCATTCAAGCAACAACGCCCATAATGGAGTGTTCCAGAGTGACATTTATGACTCTTTCTCATCTTATCTCTCTTTCTCATGCACTGAGTGTTGATTTTGAAGAAGGATTCATTTACAGTATTAGGGAACCATTAAGGAGCCATATAAAAGCATCAAGAAGTACCATGTCATGGGATCTTTAAGCTAGTGCTGATATCTACTGACCAGTGCATAATGCCGAGAACAATTACCAGGCATTTGAGAGAATTTGTTTTATTTATTATTAAGTAATAAATAATAGGCTTTTGAAAGTAGTGACCTATGTCCTAATGTATTTTTATGTGACTGAAATCGTCATGGCCATGCTCAGATTCTCCACCTCTTGTCCGGTAGTGCTATGTGAAAATGGCTTCTGTGTATCTGACCCAAAATGCACTCAAAAGATTACCCCTGCACAGGAGCCCATGCAAACACTACTATTTATTTAAAAAAAAAAAAAAAAAGTACCAAACAATGTATTTATAAAAAGCAGGGGTCACTAACCTTTTTGCAGCTGAGGGCTGCTTCATGGGCACTGAGAAGTGCAAAGGGCCACACAGGACCTGTTTGCTACAGATGTAGCAAAACAGATCAGTATAATAATAATGATAATAATAGCTGTAGTTATTATAACACTATGTGAAAAGATTGCTCACATATCAATAGTAATTTTTCACAATTATAATCAATGATTTAAACAACAATAATGACAAGAAAAACATGTTTAAACTTGAATGATTTATTTATTTGCTCAAACATTTGAAAGTCAGGGAGGACACCTGCTGTATTTGTAGTGCAAATAATCACTTGTAACATTTTTAAGCCAAAGAAATCATCAATCTTTTTGTCAGAACAAGTTATTAAGTTCTTTCTGAACATTTAGTGCAACATTTTAGTTTAATATTGTTACAGTTTTATCAATAAAATAATTGTCTCTGTGATTTGTCTGTTCATTTTTTATATAGATGGGCATTCTGCTCACCACTGTATTATAATCTGGTGAATAATCTGACACTGCAATTCTCAGCGAGTCTTATAAATGTGCACCAGTCAGGCATGTTCTGTTTGTTCTTGAAAAAGTTCATATTGGAAAAGGCTGATTCACAGAGATAAGTTCAACCAAAGCAGGCAATTTTCATAACTGCTGTGCATACACAGTTGTACTTTTCCTTGTCCACAAGGCACCAAAAGTTTGGTGCAGACTGATGAGCTTTAAGGTGGAGGTCATTTTGCAGCATTAAGATTTCTTTCTCTACCTGACCAAGCTGCTCAGCAGTGGATGTTATGTTCACGTACATGAAGGGATTTGTAACAAATGCCACACATGGTTCCAGTTGCTCAAAGTCACAAAACCTGTCTTCAAATTCCTGTCCTATTCTGTGTATGACTTTTTTTACAGCTTCATCCAAAGCTGCAGTTGCAGAAGCATTGTCATTTAACACTGCTTGCACAGAGGGAAAATGCAGCATTTTTTTCTCTCTACATGCACAGTGAAAATGTTCATCTTCATCAAGAAGGAAGAAGAGACAGTTTAAGGAGCAGCGCACCAGAGAACAGCAAGCAACGGCCCGTCTACGAAAAGACAGTACCTGGTGGTGTTTATGTGGACATTGTATGTCGACGGCAACAGAGGAAGAATGCCTTTGCTGTCTCGAGTGGGATTTGTGGCCAGGAGATGCACGTCTGGGTGATGATAACAGAAATCTGTGTCTGTCAACTCTGGAGGATATTCGTGCCATGATGAACCGTGGTGTAATTAGTGATGGGCGGATCGATACAAAAGTATCGATATTTCGATCGTGATGGGGTATTGAATATGCATCAATCCTGGTATTAAAATATCGATACCAAGTCATGTTTTCTTACTGACTTAACTTTCAGCTTATTTAGTTCAAATTCATATGTGTTTTGTTCATTATTCAACCATTGCCACTTGTCAGGCACTACTTTTCCTTCCGCGTTCTCACCAAACGTGGGGTAGTACGTCATCCCGCGATAGACTCACTGCTGTGAGATTTCAGTCAAAGCGGTGCGGGGCTGCGGGAGCCATGGGAGACCGCAAGTGAAGTGTGGTGTGGAGTTACTTCCACACCGTGGACGACAATGTTGCGAAGTGCAGTGTGTGCCAAAAAATGATCCGATATTGTTGCAGTACCACAAATTTTAAATAAACACTTCATAAATCATAAACCTCAGCATGACGAAATGCTACTGACCAAACGACGACAGGAGGCGAGTCAGGCAGCTCCCTCCAGCACAGCAGCAACAGCAGTACGACAGAGGTCAGCTGCCGAGGCGTTTGAGAGAGGGAGAATCCAGGGAACCATCAAGCATGTAGAAGACTAAGAGTAGTGTATGTGAGAGGAGAATGTATGTGAGAGTGAGAATAGTGATACTTCATTTGTTGTCTTTTTTCATAGGCTGCAAGTGCCCAACTTACAATAGATTTTATTTATTTATTTATTTATTTATTTGATAGGGACAATGCACATTAATGAACATAAGTATAAAACAAATGTAAATATGCCGAATTTTAGCTACAAAGCTAGTTTTCATCCGCAGTCCCTCGGCAGGCAAATACATAAAAATACAACGTGCAATACAAGCAGCACAAACAAAAGTCTAGTGGTCACATTTGATGTCTGCATTGCCATTTTCATTTCATCAAAGATTTTTTTTTTCAGATATCTGGTGTTAGAATGTGTGGAGCTAAGCCCCCTGGTGGAGCTTTGCGAAGCCAAGGTATCTAGTTAGAGCCAGGTTAGTGTTTTTCTGTAGTATTAAAAAATGTATGAAAGTATCGGTATCGGTATCGATATCGCGATTCTAACCCTGGTATTACTTGGTATCGTATCGAAACAAAAATAACTGGTATCGCCCATCCCTAGGTGTAATAGAAAGCTTTTTTCATGTTCTGAAACTCAAACGAAAGTGTAAACTAACACATTTAACTTTTGTCATTTGAAAAGTGATAAAGTTTGTGTTATTTGGTGACTGCAACATCGTGGCCCGACCACTCAGGTTAAATGGATATAGCCCAAATCTGAAATTTCCGGAAATACTCCAAATGACACCAAAGTACATTTATGTTGTTTTATCACCGAAATAAGATCCAGATTGTCAAAAACGTTACTTGTCCTTTAAGCCCGCAGGCTTTTTCTGTCTTTAATGCACTGCCAGGTGGGTAGTTCACATCAAAGCTTTCTGAAGTGTCACTCCACATTGTGCCGCTTTTGTACTGCAACAGTTGTTCTGCAAATAAGACAGAAACATTTGTCTTTGATTCATGTAAAAAAGAACTCTTCTTCCCAATCACTGTGAAAATAGTAAGTCCTTTTTCACTTTTCTTCTGATTTTTGGGGCTAAAGCACAAGCAGATTCTTCCTCATCACTTCACTGTGTCAGGAAAGAGGTGTGGTTACCGCGCACTAATGACCTTTGACTTCAATAGAGCCGATCATATATATATATATATATATATATATATACAGTATATATATAAAGAAAGAAAGCTATGCCTTTATTAGTCCCACAGTGGGGAAATTCCATTTCTGCATTTAACCCATCCTGTTATTAGGAGCTCAAGTGGGCGATTTTGAACAAGGCACATTACTGACGCCCGGGGACCTCCAGTGATCTTCTTGCTTCGGAAGTCCTTCCTATCTGAGCAGGACCTTTGAACAGCAGTGGTTTAGGATTTTATTTTCTGGTGGAAATGTTTTGGGTTGATGGGGGAAACCGGAGTGCCCGGAGGAAACCCACCCAGACACGGGGAGAACATGCAAACTCCACACGGAAAGGCCTGGGCGACTCGGGGATCGAACCCGGAACCTTCTTGCTGTGAAGCATGAGCGCTACCCACTCAGCCACTGTATATATATATAATATACATTATATAACGTCATTTAAAATTTGCACTAATGTAAGCATTAATTCAAAAATTAATGCAACTTTTTTTTGACCAGTGCTATTTTTAGAGCATGATTTGTGGGCACCTTAAGTGGTCGCCCGCAGGCACTACGTTGGTGACCCCTGATATAAAGACTTTTTAATCTGCTTTTCTACATAGAGCATAAATACCAAACCTTTGCCTGACTCATTCACTAACTGTGGCTGTTGTCAATTCAAAATCATTATAATCTCAATAAAATGATTAGTTGACTAAGACACCATCGACCAATTAATTTACTAGTTATGGCTCAGTTTGGCTGCCTGATAAGTTATTACCAGCACTTTCTACATATGCAGACTTGTCTCAATGACTCAATGAATGATTTTTCTTTTGGGAGATACCTGTGCTAATCATAGACCGTATAAAGAAGTGGACTCAGTGAATGTGATGTCACTTGTAGTGCTCGGCTAGAGTCAAATGAAGCTCACAAGGAGCCGAGTTCCATATTAAGAATAGAAATTGATTTATGGACAAAATAGCAAAATAAAAACACTAGGATCATATCGTGTTAATAATATTTTAAGACCAAAATGAGGAGTCTTGCTGTAGTAGTTACAGAGAGCGGGGTGAATTGGAGTCGATGTCACTTCCCACTTGGAACGTGGCGGCGAGCACGTTAGCTACGTCCATTTAGCTATACAGTCTATAGTGCTAATGTTAGCTAGCAGCATATAAACACTGGTAGCTCAAAATATTTTGTGCAGGAATATTACCATACACATTCAAATTTCACAGTTACAAGCAATTTTCAAG